>VMBQ01004117.1:45298-91106 GCA_007657795.1 Dreissena rostriformis | reverse complement strand
TGCTACATAATGTTCGGTATACTATAAGAAATAGAAAACCGCGACACTTCGGGCCCAATGGCAGAATAGTAACCAGCTATTATGTCATAGGGCCGTCAGTGAGGTTTTCTATTTCTTATATAACATAAGAGTCTTGCTTGTTATGTTTAAGTACAGATCCCCTTTCTGTTTTCTGTTTGAAATGAATTTCGGTACAAAACGTTAAATATTATCTTTACGCACGTCACTAACAAAGTGGTTGTTTACGTTGAAAGTCAGATACAATCTTGCATACTTAATGGATTGAACTTAAAATACACGTACATGTAGATGAATCAGTAGATGCGGAAACGAACGATTGAACACCTACTTCTGTTTGAACAGTTGCTGACACAAATAAATGTCACAATAATATATGTTTTGAAACTTAAACGTTTCATATTTATACGCCCGTTTTTTTTAAAACGGGACGTATTATAGTTTCACCCTTGGCGGGCGGCGGGCGGCGGGCGGCGGCGTCCACAGCAGTGGTCGCTCTCTAATTCAAATAGTTTGAATCCGATCTTCACCAAACTTGATCAGAAGTTGTATCTAGACAATATCTAGGCCAAGTTCTAATATTGGTCATGCCAGATCAAAAACTAGGTCACGAGGTCACTTAGTGCATTTCAAGGATAACGGGCGTATCTTGTGACAATTGGCGCTCTTGTTATCATTTGTTTTTGATTAAGGGTAGAACTTTTGAAAAGCACATAGACAATTAAGTTTTTATCAAAACTTTAATTTGAAGTGTCATTTTGAAATAACCTACTGGAAACGAGTGCTTCAAAATCATATTATTGAACGAAATTGCATCGAAAAGAAGGATTCTTCATCAGTTGAATCTCTGAGACAGTCCTTAAAACTACTACTAGGAATGTCTAATAAAGTATCGGCATCAATGTCACCATTTCTCAAGTTTTTCGAGCACATTTATGTCAATGCCACACGTAGATTATCATATGTTAGTGTACCTCTTAATATATTTGACTTCGTGTGTACATATTTTATGGACTTAAATTTAGAATGCTATTTCTTCATCAACTGCAAAGGTCCGATAACAAAAATATTAAATAAATCCCTCACACAATTAGTTTGGAGCATAATTTTCCAGCATGGATGGAATCTTCTAAATATCTTTGGTTATACGCATGATGAACCAGTTTCCTAGCTCCAATGTCCCATTCTTAGCTCAAATATTACATTCAACTCCTAACACTTTGTCTAAAGCATAAGTTTGATTTTCACATAACTTGGCATTTTTGAATAGTTATATGTGATGGCATGTGGCAGGCATACACCCAGTTCCTAGTTTTAACCCTTTGAGCGCTGGAACCGGATTTTGAAGGCCTTTGCAAACAGTTTGGATCCAGATGAGACGCCACAGAACGTGGCGTCTCATCAGGATCCAAACTGTTTGCTATTCTGAAAGTGGTCTTAGAAAGAAATTCGACGAAAATGCTAATTTTAGAAATTCAGCAGACGACATTTTAGCAGACAACAAATTTCCCAGCATGCAAAGGGCTAAGATCATTGGCACAGTTCAAGGTGAACGATCATCACTTTGTTATAAGTACACAATTTTGCAGCACGGATGGTTTTAATTTGGCATAAGTGACACTAATGGTATAACAGATGTATATAGCACAAATACCAGGTCCAAGGCTCTGGTCAATGTTCACGGTCAAAATACAAATATCAGAAATCAACATGTAACAATTTGTCCATTATGGACTTATTAAAAAACTCCCTAGAGAGGTGATATCAAGGTCAAAATATAGTCGTAGCCGTCACTATGATGTTGAAATAAGTAACAAGCGTAATGAAAAGGGGTGTAACCAGTTTTCCAGGTCAAGGTCACAATTCAAGCTAAATCTTAAAATATTATAAATCATGTGAAACTGTGTTCAATCTTTGTCTCAAAAAAGACTATTGATGAGCGCCTATTTGTAAAAAAAAAGAGTTAAATTTAATTAAAAGGTTTTAGGTCACTGTTTTCCAGTGCATTGGTACACCGTTTTGAGGATCGTTTTTGTTGGCTCCCCACTGTGTTTTCGCCAGCTTCCTCGTGATATTTCGTTTTCCTCTGGCGTTTGCCTCTGCGCTCTGTATCTGTTGTGTCCATGTCATTCTCTTGTTTTTGTTTTAATTATAATGAAGTTACCGTAATAAGTTTTAATTAAGCGAATTGAAGATGAAAGTTGTATTGTGTTTGCTACATACGTAGCAAATGCTTTGTTTATTAATAAACTAACAGTGGCACAGCAATTTCTTTTTAAAATGTTGCGAATTTCATGATATCGGGATGCTCACATAATCAGTTTCGCACGCAGCGGTTGTCAAACGTAAATGCAGATCATCAAAGATTTAGTGATTTTGTTTTGTTATTTAAACCCTCATACAAAAGTAGCGTAATTTATCAGCGCTGTGGATAGACGGAAAAAAATATAAACTTGTTAGCATGCAAAATAATCGTTGAACGACTGTTTACTGAGTATATTTATCCTTCAAAGATTTTGATGTCCTATTGACATCATACTGTAGTGACATAATTTTTTCGTTATGTTTTAAATATCACTAAGATATGCACGACTATTGTAGAAAATAACGCAGATTTTTTTATTTAATGAAGTTAAAATCACAACATAACAATAAGTCATCCAAACAAACGATATTATTAAAACGTTATTATGGTTTATGCATATGTACCTGTCACGGACATATGGCTAATATGAGTGAAATTGAAAAACATGTATTTTAGATTTTCGGTAGCTATTTCGTTCACATAATGTATGTACTAGTTTAAATAAAAAAAAAACAGTTCAAGTATATGACGTAATTTTGAAATATCTAATGAACATAGTTTAAAACACACACACACATGTTGTCAAGGTATAATGTTTTTTTATGTTTAACAAAAACGAGATTTAACAAATATGAAGTTTCTATTTCTCCTATTAATGTTTATATTCACAAGACCTATATTAAATACATTTAAATTAATGTATTTACAAGATAACCTTAAAGAAAACCATGCATAATTTGTATGTTTATTTTTATTAATTTTTAAGTATGCGGTGTATAGCCAAACACCTAGTTTACATGCTATACATAGACATTCGTAATTCGACGGCGATGTAGGACTGTCTTGTTAATTAATTGATTGTACGGTACGAGGTAGTGTTGTGTACCGTTGGTTTCATTGTTTTTTTTTTAACCACGACGTTTTGATAACAACAATTCTTAGAACAAATTTCGTCACATGCACTTAAATTATCTTTAAATAAAAAAAAACGATTTCCATGAACGAGGTTACCGTTGTGCCTGTTTGTGACATATTCGTCGCGTTCTGAGAAAACTGGGCATAATGCTTGTGCGTATATTGTCATCCCAGATTAGCCTGTGCATTTCGTAACATGTGTTTTTATAATGTCAGAATATTTCAACACTGAGTTATATGTGGGAAAATGTTGAAGCCAATTTGAAATTGAAGGAAATGGCTTGTGAACAATCTAAAGTAAGAACCATTGTATTCTTGTTCAATATTATAAATTGCTCTTTGCTCGTATAACGGACGACATCGACTCTACGTAACGTGTAGTGACATACATGTACATGGCCATCAGGCCCAAATGAGAGAAAATGTTATTGAACACTCGTGGGAACATATTTGTGGGCCACTCATCGGACAGCGTTGAAGCCGCCGACCTAAGGGTTGGTATTCTGCATTCCCGGGTAGCTGTTATCAAGAAGATGCGACAGCTGAAGATGAGGTAGCGTACCCGAAATGGTAGTCGATACGAAACAACCAGATACAGAATGTTATGGAATTGAAGAGGATAACTACTAGGGGAATCAGTCTCAAATCTGCACCAAACGTTAGCTCAGCGAACGCATGAATGAAAAGCTTAAGCCCCTGTAACGCTTGAAAGGGACTGTGAACCACGAATGACGAAATAAGAAAAGTTTTAAAATACTGTATTTTTTTTACAATTATTAGTTTATATTGATTAAAATATCACGACTGATATATAACATTATTTGAAAAAAGTTCATATTTTCAGTATATTCGGTGATACAATTTCGCGATGTGAAATTGAAAGTACATCGCGAAAAATAGGTGATATAACGATATACACACTATAAATAACGCAAGTAGATTGATCATTTTATATATAAAATATATACAATTCACTACGCATGCACAATTTGCATTCCTGGGTTTAACACGTGACGATGATGATCAATGTACTTGCGTTATTCATAGTTAACTGTTAGTAACCTGCTATGCATACCCAGTAAAAATTAATAAATACAAAAATAAAATAAAAACAAAAAAACTTTTTTCAAGTTATGTTATAAACCAGTCGTGATATTTCAATCAATATAAACTAATAATTGTAAAAAAACGGTATTTTAGAACTTTTCTTTTTTCGTCATTCGTGGTTTACTGTCCCTTTAATTAAATAAACGAAAATTTCGTAATTTGTTTCATAAAATAAAGCTATCCCATACAAAATCAGTGTTCCTTACAGCAATAGCCAACATTTCAACTCTAGATGTAGTCTGGTAACATAGATTTAACAAGATACAACTTTTCGTTGATTTTGAGCGTTATAGGGGCTTTAAGATCACCTAGGAGACGGTGGCTGATCTACGACTTGGGCGTGTACACCGCACCCCTCTCAGCCAGTACATGGCAAGGTACGATCAGTAGTGGCAAAATATGCGTTCTTCAAATACATGTAGCTTATTGGGGGTCAGTGGTCTACGGAATCCGGATAGTGCCATCTATAATCTCGCCTTTCTTTCATCAAGGGCGACACACGATATTTTGCGCGACAGTCGCGGCGACGCACGATATTTTGCGCGACAGTCGCGGCGACGCACGATATTTTGCGCGACAGTCGCGGCGACGCACGATATATTTAACACGAAATATCGCCCTTGTGCGACAGTCGCCCTTTTATATGCGATATCTCGCCCTTTTAACACGACCGTCGCCCTTTGAACACGTCCGTCGCCCTTTATGAACGCGACCGTCGCCATTTTATATGCGATATCTCGCCCTTTGAACACGACCGTCGCCCTTTATGAACGCGACCGTCGCCCTTTTATATGATGAAAGAAGGGCGAGATTATAGCTTAGTTCAATTTAGCTATTCAATAATATTGAGTTAAATAGCTTATAATCTAGATTGATATAGATAAGATTATGTTATGTATGGTTATGTGTATTAATTCATTTATGGTAAAATGTACAGGCTTAAATGTATTTAACAGTAGCGTTTTTTTTTAATAAATACATTAATTTAGTTATTGGTTACAAAAAAATCGGAATAACGTTGAATAAATAATATTAATTGGTCATCCCAGATTGGGGAATACAAATACACATGGATTGAAAAAAATGATTTTATGTTATATTTTAATATATGTTGCGCATTAATATTTTAAATGTAAGCAAGTGAATAAAAAATTCACTTGTACGATTAAGTAACATTCTATGTTGTAGACATTATTTTTAATGTTTCGGTTTCAGTAAAACGTTGTTAAACAATCGTTAATAATTGGTTGAATGAAATCTGTAGAAACAAGTCTAGTCCAGGTCAATGTAGTCTCCTCCATTTTTTGTTCATGCTTGTGCTATATTTATGAGCCTCGCTCTATGAAAAGAGGGTTTAATGAATGTGCGCAAAGTGTCGTACCAGCTTAGCCTGTGCAGTCCGCACAGGCTAACCAAGGACGACACTTTCCGCCTAAACCGGATTTTCGCTCAGAAGATACATTCTTTAAACGAAAACGATTATAAAGGCGGAAAGTGTCATCCATGATTAGCCTGTGCGGACTGCACAGGGTAATCTGGGACGACACTTTACGCACATGCATTAAACCCCCTTTTCACAGAGCGCGGCTTATTAATGTATATGCGCTCGCTTTGTTGAGCAGACGCTCTGCTTAAATGCGAGGCTACAAACGATGATATTAAAAAAGGTTGGATATGATTTCTCACGATTTGTATTGCTGGTTTTAATGAATGGAGCGACCACACGCTCCGATTAACATTGCATTCAGTTGTAAAAAAATACGTGATAGCACTACACGTCATGCTGAACTGAAATATAAGAGTCGCGCTCTGCGAAAAGGGGGTTTAATGCATGTGCGTAGAGACTGAGTGTCAACCAAGATTAGCTTGTACAATCCGCACAGGCTAATCAGTGACGACACTTTCCGCCTAAACTGGATTTTACCCGGTAAGAGAATTTCTTGAAACGAAATATATCATAAAAGCGGACAGTGTCGTCCCTGATTAGCCTGTGCGGACCGCACATGCATATATGGGAAGACACTTTACGCACATGCATTAAAACCTCTTTTCAGAGAGCGAGGCTCATAAAATGACGGTTGATAACAGGGAGCGATGTCGCTCAGGTTTTATCGGTCATTCGTCCAAGTTTAACACTATTGTAAATGGTAATGATCAAATATCTGTTAATTATATGCGAAGTGATTTGACTTATACGAAGCATAGTAGATTCGTTGTTTTATAAATCGTACCATTTTATAAAGGAAGTTTGTTTTAACGACAGAACACAATTAAGAACGCATTGGTTTGAATATGAATGTAAAACAGCGCATTTTAGATATTAAGACGATCTGAAATTCCCAGAAAACTGAGGCGAACCGGATTATATGACATAAACGTAAACACGCGTATGAAAAAATTGCAAAGAAAAAGAACGTTTATATCATGTAAGCAAATTGCTTGAGCTTAAACCGATAAGGAAATGATAAACGAATATTTCATAGAAACTGTTGATATATTGTCTCCGCATATACAGAACACGGTTCGCATTTACGCCGTGAACGTGTCTTATTAACGTAAACCGTTTGCTTTGGACGCAACATTTCTTGGCCCGTTGCGTCTGAAGGACGCAGCGAAAATATCAGAGTTGAGTAAAAAATAACTGGAAAATGTTCATGCTTACTGCAAAATTTAAAGCTCTTATCCTACTACTTTCTTACAAGAAACATCTTCAAAAAAGGAAAGTAGTAGGCGTTGATGTTGGCTCGTGTAGGTAAAATATAATAAGTTATATCAATTAGATCAAAGCTCGCGGATGCATTTTTATTCGCAGTTGTTAGCTGCATCACACCCCATCAATAACGGGAAGAATTTACAATTTGATTGAGTGAATGCACTCAATCTGAGGTGCTTATACATTAGTATTGCATTGAATAAATTTAAATTTACATGATGCTTCTACGGTTAAATTAAGGTTTTAATGGTAATCAGCGTACATGAAACTGACTGGTGCTGATTGGTTGTTACTGCATCCGCCTCCAGTCAACCTTCAAAGGCTGCTGATACTTTTGTATTTTGTAATTGAAGTAATCAACCCATATCCGTAAGCGCCCACATAACCTTCATATAGTGAATGTTATGTCCATGCCGCATTTGTCCTTTCTTACGTGTTATTTGAAGTGATAAACAAAAGAAAAAAGAACTTTATCTAAATTACCTTTCATCTTCCTGCAAAGTATAATAATAAAATAATAGTAATACTAATAATATTTAATTGTAAATATATTTTGATTTTATATATATATTTATTTATTTATTTATTTATTGATAAGATTACTTTAATAATGCAATCTATTACACTGTCAGGGTCGACCGGATCCAGATATATCGAATTTTAAGAGATTCGAGATAAACATATGTTCGGAAAGAAGAGTACTCAACAGTAAAATAAATATTTAAATCCGAACTGTACGTAAATGTATATATCTGTGTCAGCGTTTACTGAGGAGTATATATGTGCCGGGTATATATTTGCGCCTGTTTTAAGTTTTCGCTATAANATTAGCGTATCCGAATGCAGAGGCATATCTAGAGCAACACTGTTCAGGTTTGTCCTAAGACCCATTTTCGCTAGATGTGAGTCATTTGTGACGCTTTGTGTCTGTTGTTTGGCGTCCATCGGTAACAATAAACATGTACAAATTCTTTGACCACATGTTTGCTGGAGCCTTCACGAACTTTGTCCAGAACATTTGTTTCAATAATGTCAGAATATTTCAACACTGAGTTATATGTGGAAAAATGCTAAAGCCAATGTGAAATGGAAGGAAAAAGCTTGTGCACAATCTAATGTAAGGACCATTTTTTTCAATATTCTTGTTCAATATTATTAATTGCTAACTTTCAGCAATAAGTTCGCCCGCTTTGCTCGTATAACGAACTCATCGACTCTACGTAACGTGTAGTGACATACATGGGCAACAGGCCCAATTTAGGAAATGTTATTGAACACTCGTGGGGACATATTTGTGGGCCACTCATCGGACCGTGTTGAAGCCGCCGACCTCGGGGTTGGTATTATGGATTCCAGGGTAGCGGTAATCAAGAAGATGCGACAGCAGAAGATGAGGTAGCGTACCTGAATGGCAGTCCATACGTAACAACCTGATATAGAATGTAATGGAATTGAAGAAAAAAACTACTTAGAGAATTAATCTCAAGTCGTCACCGAGCCTAAGCTCAGCGAACACATGAAGGAAAAGCTTAAGATCACCAATGAGCGGATGATGAGCTGCGACTAGGGCGTGTACACCGCACCCCTTTTCAGCCGGAACATGGCAAGGTACGATAAGTGGTGGCAAAATGTGCCTTCTTCAAAGAGAGGGAGCTAGTCAGGCGCCCGTGGCCCCAACTTAAGGACATAAGTTATAATGGTTTTAAAAGTAATGCGGTTATTTTGTTCATATTTCAACGTAAGTGATCGGGAAATCAGTGAAGTGTGTGTGCAGCATTTTTTTTTGTAACTTTAGTAACATATGTTCGTGATTCTAGTTGTTATTATATCGTTCGAAAATCGTGTAAGCATTCGACCTTTTACGAGCTATCCTGTCCGGAAATAAAATACTGATTAAAAGTTCAGATATTCAATAAGATTAAGTTAAATAGCTTATAATATAAATTGATTAAATGATGGACCATGAAAATATACTTCGATTTTTTTTTCCTTTATGATTATGTTTATTTATTCATTCATGGTTAAACTTACAGGCTTAAATGTATTTAACAGTATATTAATCATTTGAAGGAAAAAGGCATCTCGGTTTTAGCGCGTTTTGTTATTTAAACGTGTATTTATTTATTGGTAAATACAAATTAGCGGAACAACATTGAATTAATTATATTGATTGGTTATAAAAGCCCCGAGTGGGGATACGGATACACATGGATGTTATGTTATATTTTAATATGTGCATTATTATTTTTAATGTAAGCAAATAAATAAAAAAAATCACTTGAGCGATTAAGTTTTCATGTTATGTTGTAGTCATTATTTTCAATGTTTTGTTTTCAATCAAACAATGATTAACAATTGGTTGAATAAAATCTGTTGAAACAAGTCTAGTCCAGGTCAATGTAGTCTCCTTCATTTATTTGAGCCTCGCTCTGTGAAAAGGGGAATTAATACATGTGCGTAAAGTGTCGTCCCAGATTACCCTGTGCACAGGCTAATCAGGGACGACACTTTCCGCCTTTTCTGTATTTTTCGTTTAAAGGAAGACTCTTCATGACGAAAATGCATGTAAGGCTGATAGTGTCGTCCCCGATTAGCCTGTGCAAACTGCTCAGACCAACCCGGGAAGAAACTTTAAGCACATGCATTAAACCCCCTTTTCACAGAGCGCGGTTCATTTGTGTTGTTCCTGCTTGCGCTATACATGTGTATATGCGCTCTCGCTTTGTCGAGCAGACGCTCAGCTGAAATGAGCGACGAGGTCACAAACTCTGATAGAACAAAAGGTCGGATATGATTTATCACGATTTTGTATTGATGGTTTTCATGAATGAATCCCGCTCCGATTAACATTGCCATCTGTTGTAAAATACGTTACAACACTAGTCATGCAGAACTGAAAAATAAGAGTCGCTAAATACAGTAACACACGAAAGGCATTGGCGAAAAAGCAAATTCTTCTCTTGAGCCCATAAGCATAGCACCAGAAACGCCACCGATTAAATCCACCTTATAACTGATGTATTTCCTGGTTTCTTTGAGCAGCAAGGGCGATGATTGCACCTTCTTCGTCAGGAATCTCTGGCAAGCAGTTCGGTCTGAAGTAGGTCGTTTTTCTACAAGCGAAACAAACAAACCGATTGCGTCCCTGACGATGACTTTATATGGAACCCGACAGAAAGTCTGCTCTTGTTGTAGCAGCTGATAATACACTGTTCATTGAAACGTGCTTTAGGCATAAGAATGCTGGCTTAAAACCTATACCTAAACCTCTACTCAGCATCACCACAATTGGAGTTGAGAAACTCCTCAGACACATCAAACCTGCTAAAGCTAAAGCTCAAGGACCAGACAGGATCCCAAACCTAGTACTGAAGACCTGTGTCAATTAGCAACTACATTATCAACCATCTTTCAAACATCTATTTACTCAGGAAAACTTCCTTGTGATTGAACAGACGCTTTCGTCTCACCAGTTTTTAAGAAAGGCGATGTCCATCTAGCCGAAAACTACAGACCTAACCTGCGTAATATGTAAGCTACTAGAGCACATTATATGTAAACACATCCTGACACACCTGAATGATAACAGAATCCTCCCCCAACTTAAACCATGGATTCCGATCTGGATACTCCTGTGAAACAAAATTTCAGAACTGTCGTCGCCATCTTGATCGTAACGTGATTACCCGCTCTGTGTTTGGTTGTAACAGTATGCGCCTTCAGTCAACCTTTAAAGGCTGCTGATACGTTTGTATTTTGTTATTGAAGTAATTAATCCATATGAGTATGCGCCCACACAACATTACTATAGTGTCTTTATCTCCTAGTCGCGTTTGTTCTTTCGAAAGTGTTATTTGGGGTGATATTCGTGAAAACATATAAGAAAAAAGAACGTTATTATCTTAATTTCCTTTTTATCTTCTTGCTCATAATAATACTAATAATAATATGTGATTGTTAATATATTATGATTATTTCTTTAAATTAATCACATGTTTCAAAGCAATAATTGAATAACCAGACCCTATTACTTTTAATGCGGTTATAAATTCGTATCCGTATACATGTGAACATATTAAGCAAGTGTGATCCCTTGAAGATATGAATTAGTGTTAACAGTATTATGAATAACGAATTAATTTACAAATAATTATCATGTATACTTCAAATGAGAATGATTGAGCTTTAAGGGAATCCACCGTAGCTTCAGAGAGTCTATTAAAGGCATATTACTCTTTGTTGGTAAAGAAAAACTACAAGCATAAACTATGCATGTATCCACCAGCATCGTCATAATTTAGATTAATTTATGTAACACGTAACTTTATTCTAATTAACATCTCGCCACTTGCCAATCAAACTCTTATTTAAATATCGATCGACCAATCAGCGATTGCTATATCTGGGATCCGGTTTGCTATCGGTTTGTCCGCCATTTTTTCGTTAAGATGTATGCTGAGGTTCACATTATTTTTCAAAGAGTTTCATTTATTTTCTTCGGAAAAAAACAACGTTAATAACAACATTTTAACAGTGTCAATGGGGTTTATGTAACTTTGAATGACGGTATCAAGAATGATTAATTTGAGGCGATGAATGTATACCAGTTCCAAGGCCGAAACGTGATCTTGACAAATGCGAGTGGCAGCTTCAATGAGTAGAATTAACGAAATGCCCATAATATAACGTTAATATATTTCAGAAAATTACAACTTGTTTTTTGTGCAGCACTTTCCATTTTAAAGATTGATAAATGTCATATAAGCAATTTAAAATTAATTATATAACGTTACTATGCATTTTCATGGGGGATTTCGGTACGCGCTCTGCGAAACTTACCGAAATCTCCGTTATAAATCGTTATTTTGTGTCAGAAACAAGAGGAACCAATCTTATGTTAACATTTTTATAAATGGCATCGATAGATTCCACCATAGAAGTGTTATGTATAACTGATACCACCATTTCACGTGGTAACTTGGGGGATGTCGGTACCCGAGCGAGCGCCTGCTATTGGCAGCTCAATAGTGTCGTGTTCTGAGAAAACTGGGCAAAATGCTTGTGCGTAAATTGTCATCACAGATTAGCCTGTGCAGTTCGCACAGGCTAATCATGGACGAAAATTTCCGCTTTTTTGGAATTTTTCGTTTAAATGATGTCTCTTCTTAGCGAAAATCCAGTTTAGGCGGAAAGAGTCGTCCCGGATTAGCCTGTGCGGACTGCACAGGCTAATCTGGGATGACACTTTACGCACAAGCATTTTGTCTAGTTTTCTCAGAACACGCCACTAATATGTAGCCTGACCAAAATACACGTTATTGAACGTTAATTTATTTCAGAAAATGACCAAACTGATTTGTTGTTTGCTCTTTCAATTATAATGATTGATAAATGTCCTATTAGCATGTTTAATATTATTAATATCCCTTTTATATGTAATAACACGGGTAATGTTGGTACCCGTTCGGCGTCGAAAAGCACGTATAACATACTGAAATCAAAGTGATGAAACGCTACTTTGTGTCATATACAGATTAAAACAATGTGTTGTTAGTATTTTCGTAAATAACATCGGTGAATACCATTGTAGAAGTGTAATGTATTACTAATACCACCATTACATGTAGTAACATGGGGGATTTCGGTACACGCGCAAGCGTCAGTTTTCGGAGACATTTGTTTTCAAAGGCTTTTATCCTGCGTTGTGAATCCGCCTGAAGCGCTCAGGTCTCGCAACCGTACAGTAGCATGGAGACTACGAAGGACTTGTAGAGTCTGTACTTGGTTGGGAAGCTGATGTCCACAACCTGCCCAGTCTGACTATCGATGCGGTCGCCATGGCAATTCTTATTCGGATCTTAGCGGTACTGGTACAATCCTTGGACAGGGTTGCCACATAGGCCTTGAAGCTGGTCATCTCTTCAAGCAGCTTCAGTGGTCTGCACTAGAGTTGTTCGTGCTGTTCACCATGATCTGTGACTTCTCCGTGTTGACCATTATCCCGTATGATCCTGGTCTTTCATAGAGTCTGTCGATGAAGTCCTGGAGTTCCCTGTTTTAGCCACTCATGAGGTCAATGTCTTCAGCGAATCTCAAGTTGGATATTCCACCGATGGAGATAGAGGTGTGGTGGTCTTGGAGGGTCTCCTGAATTATCATCGCAAGGACAAGATTACACAGGACGGAGGAGAGCAGAAATCCCTGACGGATGCCCACTGATGTCCTGAAGAAGTACTGCCTTCGTCAATGTTTAATCCTCTTTGAACCTTCCACAGGCAACAATTTTACACGCGTTCGAAAGCTTTCTTAAAGTTGACGAAGTTGTGAAAGAGCTCTAGTTGGTGTTGCAGGTGTTTCTCAAAGATGACTCTGCAGTTAAAGATCTGTTCCACTGTGCTCCGCCCTGCTCTGAATCCTGCCTACTCTTCCGCAAGCAGTCCCTCTGTCTTACTTTTCAATCGGTCAAGCATTATGCGTAGCATGACTATGCTGGGATGACGGATGAGGCTGATGGCGCGGTAATTCTCGCACAGCTTGAGGTTGCCTTTTTTCGGTAGGGGATGACCACAGACTGGATTCACTCCTTGTGTCACTTATTCTCCTACCAAATGTTCTGACACAGTGCCGCATTGCTGCAGTCGTTGCTTCTCCTCCATGCTACATCAGCCCGGAAAGAACGTTGTCCACTCCCGAATATTTTCCTGCCCTCAGACTGCGAAATGCCTCCTCCAGCTCTGACTTAGATATGAATAGACGTTTGTCGTCCGCTTCTAGTCTGGGGTCGGTCTTCTGAAGGAGACTGGGTTCTGGTTGGAGCGGATAGTTATAGATGTCGCTGCAGTATACATTTCACCTGTTCAGGACTGCGGTACTCTCCGTCAGGAGGTTCCCGTCAGCGTCTGCTAAAAAAATGGCCCTTGGGCTTACTGGTCTTTGTAAGGGTCTTGAGGGTGCCTAAGGCCTTCTAAGTGCTGCCTGTGATCATCTCTTTTTCACTCCTCATCGGCGTCGTTCATCTTCTTCCTCTTCTCCCTGTTCGTTTTCTGGTATTCTGTCCTAGACTCCGGGCTGTTATACTTCTCATGCCTCAGCTCTTTTCTCTTATCACAGACTTTCAGGTCGTAACCCATGACGTGTTCGTCCTTGTATCGCTCCCAAAAGCTAGTTTGGGGAAATTAAAGGGCCATAACTCCGTAATTAACAGATGGTGTACAATGCCATTTGGCGTGCATCATCGTCTTATCCATATATATACTCATACCAAGTTTCAATGAAATCCGCCAAAGCACTTCCAAGATATGGCTCCGGACACAAAAGTGCCTATAGTAAAAAGCATTTTTTCAAGATACAAAGGGCCATAACTCCGTTATTAACAGATGGTGTACAATGCCATTTGGCGTGCATCATCGTCTTATCCATATATATACTCATACCAAGTTTCAATGAAATCCGCCAAAGCACTTCCAAGATATGGCTCCGGACACAAAAGTGCCTATAGTAAAAAGCATTTTTTCAAGATACAAAGGGCCATAACTCCGTTATTAACAGATGGTGTACAATGCCATTTGGCGTGCATCATCGTCTTATCCATATATATACTCATACCAAGTTTCAATGAAATCCGCCAAAGCACTTCCAAGATATGGCTCCGGACACAAAAGTGCCTATAGTAAAAAGCATTTTTTCAAGATACAAAGGGCCATAACTCCGTTATTAACAGATGGTGTACAATGCCATTTGGCGTGCATCATCGTCTTATCCATATATATACTCATACCAAGTTTCAATGAAATCCGCCAAAGCACTTCCAAGATATGGCTCCGGACACAAAAGTGCCTATAGTAAAAAGCATTTTTTCAAGATACAAAGGGCCATAACTCCGTTATTAACAGATGGTGTACAATGCCATTTGGCGTGCATCATCGTCTTATCCATATATATACTCATACCAAGTTTCAATGAAATCCGCCAAAGCACTTCCAAGATATGGCTCCGGACACAAAAGTGCCTATAGTAAAAAGCATTTTTTCAAGATACAAAGGGCCATAACTCCGTTATTAACAGATGGTGTACAATGCCATTTGGCGTGCATCATCGTCTTATCCATATATATACTCATACCAAGTTTCAATGAAATCCGCCAAAGCACTTCCAAGATATGGCTCCGGACACAAAAGTGCCTATAGTAAAAAGCATTTTTTCAAGATACAAAGGGCCATAACTCCGTAATTAACAGATGGTGTACAATGCCATTTGGCGTGCATCATCGTCTTATCCATATATATACTCATACCAAGTTTCAATGAAATCCGCCAAAGCACTTCCAAGATATGGCTCCGGACACAAAAGTGCCGGACGGACAAACGGATGGACGGACGGACAGCCGGACGGACGGAAGGACAACGCCAAAACAATATCCCTCTGCCTCTGGAGGGGGATAAAAAATAAAACGCAGCATAGTCGACGTCCCAAAGAGAGAAATGCTCATTGTCCAAGCCGACTAGAATGTCAAGGTTGGACAAGACGCCTACCAAGACTGGCCAGGGACAGTAGGTAGATTTTACATAGGAGAGACCAACGACAGAGGGTTGAGACGTCTTGAGTTCGTCAAAAGCCAAAAGCTCGCCCTGAACAACGCGCTGCACCCACACAAACCGTCCAGAACTGCGACCTGGCATGCTTCAAGCGGGCAAGTACACAACCAGATCGATTTCATACTGGCGCCGCAACGGTTCAAGTCCAGCATCAACAAGGTGAACTCAAGTACGTTTCCTGTCGCATACATCGGCAGTGACCATTACTTAGTTCTCACCACCATCAAGCTGTTAGTAAAGAGCACGCGCATTAACAAGAACCATCGAATTACCCGGTAGGTATGACTTGAAAAAAAAAACTGAAAAATATATAGAAATAGCAGAGGCCTTTCGATAGGTCGGAAGTAGCCCTGAACAACCTAGACAATCACATCGACACAATCATACAACAATATCAATGAGTTCCTGCTGTCATCGGTCGCAGAAGTTTTTCCAGTCGATGTTAATTGTCGCAGACATCATCTTCGTCTACATCTTTAAGTATGTGTATCAAAAGCACGATCCTATCCGTCTCATGGCCTGTCTGTCCTCCTTATCATCAAATTCTATCATCGTCAGCAAAATGGACAGCCAGTTATATATATTCCAATAAAGGATTAATACAACAACAGCAAACGGCATCTTTTTTTTATCTTGTATATACCGCCCTTGACATGAAATACCACTCTCATCTCATCAGCAACTAATGACAAACAGAAAATGACCGAGTTGTTACGATTGATGAAATGCATTCGTGATTGATGATTTGTGTACATCATTAATATACCTTGTCATTTTGCGGTTAATTTAAACGGGAAACAATTAAAGAACTGAAAGGCGACAAGATGATAAGATTGGACCAGCAATGTAGGAAAACGATTTCGCATTGGTTGAACGAGAGGGAAAACACAAAAAAAACGTGTAGCACTTCAAGGACGGTTTTATTGAGTGGGGGATTAACCATCAGCTTCCCTCAAAGCTTATGTACTGCATATTTTTTTATGTTTTACATTTGTATAGAAAACATTTATATCCTACATATATGTGGTGCCCATCTGATCAGCATTGCGTGTCCAATAACAACCCTTAAAGGCACCCCCATCTGATCAGCATTGCGTGTCCAATAACAACCCTTAAAGGCACCCCCATCTGATCAGCATTGCGTGTCCAATAACAACCCTTAAAGGCACCCCCATCTGATCAGCATTGCGTGTCAAATAACAACCCTTAAAGGCACCCCCATCTGATCAGCATTGCGTGTCCAATAACAACACTTAAAGGCACCCCATCTGATCAGCATTGCGTGTCCAATAACAACCCTTAAAGACACCCCCATCTGATCAGCATTGCGTGTCCAATAACAACCCTTAAAGGCACCCCATCTGATCAGCATTGCGTGTCCAATAACAACCCTTAAAGGCACCCCATCTGATCAGCATTGCGTGTCCAATAACAACCCTTAAAGGCACCACTTAAAAAGTGGGTATGGAGAGTAAGGCACATGTGCTTCCAGTTGATACTAAATCGTATACGCGGACACTTTGGGTGTGGTATACTTTTGTAGGTGCAAGATGGAAGAGCAGTGGGGGATTACAGGTTCGCAGTTGACATCAAATAGATCTGTGTCGGGCATTTTTAACGCTGCTTCAGGAACATATTAGCGGAGCATTGGAGGTGCTACAAAGCACTTTTGGCAAAATTATGTTCGCAATTGTCACCAATTATATCCTTATAGCACATTTAAAACACCGCTTATATAATTCACAATGTCAAATGCATTTCTGTTTTGCTAAATCTATGAATAAGTAAAACGGTTAATTTGGAATGAAGGACAAATGCTTATCCGGACATTCACTCCTACGCCAAATCTAATGGAGGCGGACACATCTCACGATTTTAACATACCTGACAAATGCTCTCCCGTGGTTATACAACCACAGACAGAAATCCAGCCGTCTATTTTTTTACTGAGAGTGCCATAATACTGCAGTGATAAACTTGTTGATATCCGGTAGTACATGACTCGAAATGTGCATATGTACCGTCGATAGGTGTAAAATATTGAATTGTATCAATCGCTACAGCCCAACTTATTATTAGTTTCTAAATAAACTCTAGTGTTTTCATTGACAAACGTTTGGGAGAAATTTACTCAAAATTCTTGTTTACAGTTCTTTCAATATCAATGTATCAAAACACCCTTTAATACTTCCAATATCTTTTATTTTAATAGAGGGCCTTAAGACTGACCTAAGTTAAAGCTTTAAATAAACCACATTCCGGGAAGTGAAAACTTCCAGTTCTCAAATGTGATGGAATGCCCTGCAAGCTTTTTCCATCTCGCTAACAACCATCCATGTATCATCTGTATTGCTGACAGTGGTGGTACGGGCTGGTACGGCAGGGTTTACCGTGGGGAATTCCCGCGTTGTAGGTAAACTGTAAAACGTATTGCACGCGTTCACGTCACGCGCGTTAAGCGTTCTGTTGGTACACTTGTTTCGAGTGCTGTATCTTGTATCGCGATAGACGGCTAATTACGTTTGTAGGTTATATTTCTTCCGCATTTATTTGTGAAGTATTGTTTCATAATTGTGATTGTATTTCGCAAGCATGGTATTGCGAAATAACCATAAGAAGGAAACAATGTTTCGTCCATATGGAACACCCTCTGTCTTGCTGTTTAACTCAATTACGATTNCATCCTGACACACCTGAATGATAACAGAATCCTCCCCAACTTAAACCATGGATTCCGATCTGGATACTCCTGTGAAACAAACTTTCAGAACAATGTCAATGACCTTCTCACCAACTATGACTCTGGTATACAGATAAACATGGCTATCCTGAACTTTAGCACGGCCTTCGATACTGTCCCGCATATAGAAAACTTTTACATAAGCTAGAGCAGTATGGCGTCACTGGAAACATCAGCCAATGGCTCGAGAACTTCCTCACAGACAGGAGTATGAAAGTTGTTGTGCAAGGCGAGTAATCCGATCCGGCTAAAGTCGACTCCGGTGTGCCCCAGGGCACAGTCCTAGGTCCCCTGCTATTTCTCTACAACATCAACGATCTTTCAGATTCGGTTAAGTCCTCCGTCCGCCTATTTGCAGACGATTGCATATAATACCGTACAAATGTCGTAAGGACCATGATATCCTTCAGCTAGACCTGAACCAACGCCAAATAATGCTACATTCTGACCATAAACCAGAAATACTACAAGTTTTACCAGCTGGAAAACACATCCTTCAATAAGTTCCATAACATTCGTTACAATATCGGAAGACCTAAATTGGACTATATATTTCAATAAGATCACTAAAAAAAAGCTCCACACTTGGCTTCCTTAGGCGCAATCTGAAAAAGTGCCCTGAGTCCTACCGTAAAACAGCTTATCTGGCCTCGATAAGATTGACCCTATGATACAGCTCCATTGTATAAGACACACCTACAAAATGACGTGGACAAAATTAAAAAATATATATATAAAGGCATCGATATTCATCACCGGCGACTACTCTAACAGAAAACCAGGCTGCGTCGAAGGTATTCCAAAAGGTATTAAGATCCGTCCAATACAGAAAAGAAGGAAGGCGTACAGCTTGATCTTCTTTTACAATGAGGTTGAGTGGCTGGGGCCTGCCCTGCCAAGCAATGACCTTGTGACCCCAGTCTGTCAATCAAAACGGAAAGTTACCCCAAAAAACTTCAATGATTATAAATCTAAGATTATTGTTGAAATAGTCTCTATTGATAACTGTAAGTGCTTCGTACCGACACAGTGTAGAACTTTGCAACACAAGAACTCATTTTGCCCAAGAACAATAATCGAATGGAATAAGCTCGAAGATAGTGTTGTTTGCGCACAAACAGATGGCAGCTCCAGATTAGCTGCCCTACAGTGGGATAAAGTTTACCTTCCCCTGTCTCTCCCGTTGTGCCGATGCCGAAAGGCCCTGTAACATACATATCCACTTCTAGATTGAAGTACCTTTATACGCATACGCACTTTCGATAAAGGAACTGTAGTGGCGTAAACTCCTCAATTAAGTAAACGTTTTTTGTATGTGTAAATTTGAATCCAACAAGAGGCACAACTGAAAAAAGGGCGTTGTAAACAATTGTTCTTAATGATTGTATATAGAATTAATATAGAATTGTTAACTATCAACGTAAAATGAGAGAATTTGCATTGCGTAAATGAATGTCTATATAAGGGATAAACACTGTCGATATAACCCTTTAATAAATGGTATCTATCATTACCCAATACATTGTACAAACCTCTTTTTTTATAGAGACATTGAGTGTCTCTAATTTTATTTCATGAGGCAGATAGCCTTTCTTATTGAGTTCATCATCATTTAGAGAATCAGCGCATGCGTCAGAATCAGCACATGCGTCAGGAAGAGGTTATGTTTCATAATAATAAATAACAAGTTCATATTGCCATTATAAATCATTTCACATGTGTATAATATGCATTATTTTTTGCAGTTTCTGAGAACACCATTAAATAATAACATGTAAATAGGCGTGGTTCTTTTGAGAGACCCTCTAAGAAGGAAGTCTTATTACAACTATTTCATTCCAAATCGATTACCTTGTTTTCCTCTAAAAAAGTACTCTGGATCCGCATTTTTGCTATGTATTCACATTAACTGACAATGTGTTATATGATCAAAACAGATTGTATTGACACACATATCCGAAAAGAAATAACCCCACAAAAAAAACCTAAACGGAATTGTTGTTTCAAACCACATTTCGCCTACACACAGTGCATACATTAGTTGAACGTCAAGAGAATGCGATTTGAGTAAATACGGAAAATATATATAGTTAATGCATGTATACATTGTAAATACATGTATTCATAAAACACATGCCTACATCCTGAAATCGCTTGACTTAAGGACGACCGTTCGTATATGTGATTGAATTGTATTGGTGGAATTATGGTCTCTTCTATTGACAGTTGAATAAAAAAAAATATAATTCATTTAAGCAATAAAGTATAGCAATCATTTATAATTAAATGATAATGAAGTACACATGTAGAAAAATAACGTCAGCGGCACCAGCTGGAGTGAGAACTTTTTATACCATGCGGCTCTTTATTTTTGGTAAGGAACCAATCGCCAAACGTGAGACACAAAACAAATCCCCTTGACAAGACACTCGCACGCCTACTAAGTTATAAAATAGTGTTGAAGTAATTGTCGCTGTTTTTAACCCTTGAATTACACAATATAGGAGTGGCGCTATGAGAAAAGGGGATTCAATTCATGTGCGTAAAGTGACGTCCCAGATTAGCCTGTGCTAGGCTAATCAGGGACGACACTTTCCGCTTTTATTGTATTTTTCGTATAAAGGAAACCTCTTCTTGACGAAAATCCAGTTTAGGCGGAAAGTGGCGTCCCTGATTATAATATGCGGACTGCACAGGCTAATATGGGACGACATTTTACGCACATGCATTTAACCCCTTTTTCTTAGAGCGCGACTCATAATGTCATAACTAAGCAAGAAAGCCACGCAATCAGCTGTACTTTTCTGAGAATCAAGTCGGATTGGTTGCAAAACATTGTTCACGTTTAACGACA
Source organism: Dreissena rostriformis (assembly GCA_007657795.1). NCBI lineage: Eukaryota > Metazoa > Mollusca > Bivalvia > Myida > Dreissenidae > Dreissena > Dreissena rostriformis. Next base: position 69,860 of record VMBQ01004117.1, on the reverse strand, counting down.
GTTGCAATTAATAATACAATTACATGATTAAGCAAGAAAGTCATACAATCAGCTGTCATTTCTGAGGATCAAGTCGGATTGTTCATATAACATTTTATTAACACATAATTTTCTTATTGTAAACAACTTTAAATAAAGGATACTCCGTAATTTAACCTTGACAGGTGTTCACAAAACTTGCTCATTTTTGGGTCCAATTTCTAGTATTTTATTGTATACGAAATGTCGTTTGGTATACAATGTATATCCTTAAATCGTGCAATTTTTCGAATCATATCATGTGTGAATATGTATAATTACTTGAATCCCAATCACTACATCCGCTTGACGTGAATAGCCTTTATATTTTGTGTTGTTGAACTCTTCAAGTTTGCGGATGCTTTTTAATAATGTTTGTCAGTAAGCGAAAGCGGGTTTAAAAACAAAAGGTGGTTTCAATTGAACATGATTCAGTTTCACGTTTTTTGTGTGATAATCAACCTTTTGAAAAGCAGTGGTGGATGATTTTACTTATTTTACTCTCAATTGTAGGACTATCACTATAATGCATTCAAGTGGCATTATGCACGTTTGTACCACGTGCACGCGCCCAACACCTGTGGTTTGTACTGAAAAGATAGTGAAATACATTAAGGTAACTCTTTAATATGCTCAGAAACATCCTGTTTGTCATTTTTGAATGTTCTTTTGTTGGTATGTTTTCTGATCGCATCTGTTTCATTATAGCAAATAGGTATGCACCTATACTATAATAACATGGGGCATTGATTCTGAGTGAGTACCGGTTTTAAAAAGCACATAAGTCAAAATACACGCGGTCGATAAGATAATGCTTTGCAACGGAAATGTTGAATACACTATCGGTTTACACATTTATCAAATATTATTACCTGTGCGGTTATATTCTAATTATTTTACAAACAAATACTGACTTCTAATGCCCACAATTGTTAAGAAACAAAATCATAATGTTGTATAAAATCAGTTTTATTTCATTTTCAATTAACAAAACATCTTTATAAAATATACAAACGTGCACAGAAACATTTTGCATATAGTATATGCATCGTATAGAGTTATGTATAATCTTTGGCAAATAAATTATTGAACATCGTTCAATTAACGTAATAATGAAAACAACAATGCGATTACGGAAACAAAGTATACTTAATGCAATGCTATGGTATAACTTGGCAAAATTGGTAGCACTTAGATATGGGATGACAATAACGATGTAAATTGCCTTTTATTTAAGGCATACGTGCAAATATAAATTAACACAGTTGAAAAAATGGATATAAAATAGCACTAGCTGAAACAGCGCCCATATAAAGTCTGTGAAAATTTAAATGATCACAGTTGAAAAATGGATATAAAATAGCACTAGCTGAAACAGCGCCCATATAAAATGTATATATTCTCAAACACAAAATTGACCATTGAACAAAACTTTTCAAGTTTTTCCCATGACCATGTTGTCAATACATCATTATGTATAAAATGACAATATTGAAAAATTATGCTTCACAATAAATGGATATGGTACACTGGTAAAATCAAGCATTAAGTGATATATATATATTAAATGCATGATTCCAGATTTGATTTAAATAGTGTGCGTATATTTGTGAAAATAGCCCTAGTGTGAATCAACCAACGTATATTTACAGCACTAACTATTAACATGGAATGTGGCATCGTTTCGCGAATGGCTTACACCTTGCCACAAAAGAGCCCGTGACACCGATGTATTTTTGAGCAAGCAAATTTCATGAACATTCGGTATTAATTCGCAATGTTGGTAAACAAAACCGAGTATAACACAAGCAAGTAGAGGAATAGGATATTGAGTGGTAACTAAAACAAAACAATGTTCCTCTTGTTCTCTCACAGGTCACATCAGTAGAACAGTTACACTGTTACTCTGTTGCAAAGGCAATAAGAAGTGCCAGTAACGTCCAAATTGGCATGTCGAATCTGGTGTACCAAACGGCACATCGTATACATGTAAACGTTACATCAATTTAGCAACAAACGTCTGTGACCGCGGCCTTACAACAAGTAATAAATCACATGCACGGGACATGTGCAGAACTAACTCCGGAAGGAAGGACGTCACGCCTCATTCTTTATTTACAGAACTGGTAGACGAGTCTTTTGGAATGCTCTGTCTTCTTGATTATGTTCTTCTTGTAGTACTGCCGAATGGAGCGGCTCAGTTTGTCGTAGTTCATTGCGGGCCTGTTCTTCCGCTTGCCCCAGAGCCTGGCGACCCTGTTGGAGTTCTCAATCTTGAAAATGCCCTTGGTTTTATCCAACCACCGGATGCAGTCGGTGTAGCCGCCATCGAGCAGGAGGAGTTTCAGGAACTGCCACAGCTGAATCGTCTGGCGATGGTGGTGCACCGGCTCCTCGGGCAGGCGGTCGGCGTCGGTACAGCCTGTAACACAGATTAGAAGCACGTGAGAATGTGCGAAGGGCGAAACATTACCCAATAATTATATAATCTTTTTTCTCTTCCGTGCATCGAACTTCAATTTAAATTCGCAAAACAAGGATAAAAAGGTTTCATTTACGAGGAAATTCCAATAAAGGACAAGCTCATTAAGTGCCTCGGGTTATGTTATGTTACATGTTATATCCTCTTCCGCGTTCGTGTATCCAATTTCAATAATAATATTCGAATCCTGGAGCATTAACTATCGAAAATTTGATAACAAGTATTATGTATAATTGTTTGCAGACACGTCGATGCCTGATCAAATATGTCAGCAAAATGAACAACAACTACGCCAAGCGCAATTCATGCGATCGCAAAAACGGTGTTTACCTGTTGCCACGTGACTCGAACTGGGGAAAATCTCCTCCTCGCCCATGCCTTCACACGGACTGAGGGTGGTCGGGGAGAGCGAGGGAGAGCGCGGAACGGGGATCTGGGTCAGCGCAGGGGCGTAACTCTGTGTCGACTGCTGGATAACTGCAAAATGGTATGGAAATATGAAATGTTAATAACGAGGTGAAGATACGTCTGGATCTTGGGTTGGCTACACTTTGTTTGTGTTCTTTTTGGAATAAAATTGATTTAAGATGATAACGTTAAGTCATAAACATATGCATTGATGAATTGTGTTCTTAAAATGATTTAATCATTTTAACTTTACTTGTTTAGAGTATGTAGATGTACTAACCCCAAAGCCAGATGTCCAGTTTCGCTTTGATATGTGAAGTCGTTTCGCCGGGAACCAGTGTGCGGAGTTCGCTCTCCGACATTGCGCAAAGCGTGGAACCATGGATGTAGAATGCCTCGAGACTACTTTCCGACGTGTGAAAATGAAGACACTGCCACCGTACCCACTCCTGCGTCTGTCGGGGGCTCCACAACATAGGATCTGCAAGCAGGAAGAAAACAACCATAAAAGCCTCGCTCTGGGAAAATGGCGCTTACTGCATTTGTGTGAAGTATCGTCCCAGATTAGCCTGTGCAGTCCGAAAAGGCTAATCAGGGACGACACTTTCCGCCTAGACTGGAGTTTTGTTTACAAGAGACTTTCTTTAAACAAAAAATGCCATCAAAGCAGAACTTTTCGTCTCTGATTAGCATGTGCGGACTATTTAAAGTGCATTCATCGTTACTATGCAACGTCTTTCCTATTAGACTTCAATTTAGTGTTTAATGATTCGTAACGGCCAAATACTTGCATAAATGCACAACAGCTTGATAAATTTAGTAGCACCTCGACGAACATTTGCATTATCTAGTTCCTTCTTACGTTTATGTCATTTTCATACTTAATTTCATCGTTTGAATAAATCTAATTGATTGCAAGAATTTTATTGCCCTTCCAATTCTCAGTATACTAAAAATCAATTTTAACGATGTACTTTACGATCAAAGAAGAGGGCAGATTTCCAATTTAATGTTTCGTGATTTAGTGTTTCATTTATGCTATTAGTGGAAGAACCGTTTTGTTTATGCATGAAATATATTATTCCCCGTAAATGGAAATTAGATCAAAATTTGCATTTAATTTTCATAATGCTGAGTAATGCTAGTGTAATATCGTTCAAACGCTTCTTTTCTGATTATAAATGTAAATTGATCAGCATCGTGCGAAAATAAGGCGTATGTATGCTCCTGGTATGTGCAAGCTGGACTGGAGCTACACTGGCCGAATATGGCATAATACGCATTTTCGTACGACGCGGGTCAATTTTTGTATTATTCGTTCATTTTTTGTTGCTTGAAAAAGACAAAAATATGTATACGCGCTGTAACATTAGCTTTACCATTAATGTTCCCTAACGTTGAATGAACCTAGAGACTTGGAAATTGATTCACATGGGTATATTTTTAATTTAGTGATGCTTTCATCGCTCTCATCACTGGAATGGTCTATTTCGTAACTTCAATAAATTAATTTTACTGTTTGTATGTTGTAAAGATACAAGTGTTTAATGATGAAGAAAATGTTACGCTCACACTATTAGGCTACAAGAAACAGACGTTGTTTTTTAATTAATTTATTTATTTTGTAAACGCTTGGAACCAGAACAAACAAAAAATCTTAGAAGAATGCATCAGTCAATTCATGAAATGGTCGTAAATGGATGCGGCAATATAATTAATTAAAACAATACATAAGGATGGTACACGCTTTACATGAACAATTAGACGTAAACAATAACAAGAAAAGATGAAGATCACTTTTCAACGAAGTGTAACGTTTGTTTTTCATACTAGGCTTGGCACATAGTTTAACGTAATGGACCGAAGCCTGTGTGCTCGCTTACAATGTATTTGCCTGATATTATCAAGCTGTCACTCAAGTTTATTAACACCGATCTTCGTTTAAGATCAAAGGATAGAAATAACGCTGAAATGTAACCATTAATGAATGGTTTGCAATGCTATAGCTTAAAAACGGTCCCCGATCAAATCGAGAATCTCGTTGATTTATACATATGGCACGTGTGTTTTAAATTTAGTTATTCATATTGCATTTAGATTGAACTTGTCGACAATTTATGTTACTGTTCCAAAGGCAGATTCTTTAAAATAGCCTTAATGCGAACTTCCTATATCTAGAAATAATGTTTATTAGTTGTAGCCTATATGAAAAATTGTATGCAAATAAGTCTATAAATACCTATGGCAATAATTATAGTTGTTAAAGAGAATGCACAAACTACATATAGTTGATGAAAAGGGATAGTTCGAAATGTGAACGTTGAGAAATCATTGACATTTTTATTCTAACCAATTTAATTTCATTTTGAAAGTGTAAAATGTCTTACTCAAGATCATAATGACCACAAAAGCAAAGAAACAATGATATAGGGGCACAAATCAAGCAGTTTAACACAAAGTGGTCATTTTTTTTACAGAACCGTTTTAATAATTTCATACACAATATAGCACACAGGGTAACGTTTACGTACCTGCATCTATCTGCAGCTGTCGGCACACTTCTCCCACCTCCATCTCAAACTCCTTGAGCAGCTGCCGCCTCAGGTCCTCTGGGACGCCGCACGGATGGACGCTTGTCGCGCCGCCGCCGCTATGTACGATATGAGTATTATAAGTATTAAATGTGCACCGCCTGCTCATCGGCTCGTCTTCCCACTGAGGCTCGGTCTTGATTTCAAATCCACACAGTTCAGAACCGTTACCACTGTTTGAAACGTTCGAGTAAAATCCGTTTGATGGTAGACTCGTATTGCGGGCAATGCAAGGCTTATAAGTGTCACTGCTGAGATCGTTGCATGTGTAATTGTAATACTGTTCGTCCCTGTAGTACTCTTGACTGTCACTTGATACGTCGGATTGGGACGAGTCGGACAGGGGCGAACCCTGCTGGTCCAGGTTATACAAATCACAAGAGTCCAGTTTGATAAACTGCTCGCACGGACTGCGCACCGCCACTGGCATCGGCTTGTTAAAGGTCAGTTCGTCCTGGTAAAATTCGCTGCTGGACGAATCTGAACTGATCTCCCCTTGTAGCATACTGCTCAGCTCAGAGAGCATCTGTGGGACCTGAAAGTTCAGCAATTTAGTTGAAGCGTTCATATTCCTGGGCGCTTAGTTTAAGCATTTTAGCTTAATTATGTCGAAAGACTAAAAATGCATTTAACCGTTTGAGATACGCGCGTTCAAAGACTTAGTTTATAAGATTGTTTTGTTCAAAGGCCAGAGTAGTTGGTATCTTTTAAGTGAGATTATTCGAACGCTCAACACTAGGAATCAAACAGCAATCTTGTGATCAACATTTCGCAAAATAAATTTCTATCAATCACACAACTATTTTGTCCACCGCTTGCAGCATTAGTATGTTCAAACCTTGAAGCGATATCCCCACCCCACCCCTGCCCCTTCCCTAAAAAAAAACAATGTTGCCCAAGTGTCTATACCTGCTGGTCAAATGTAAGAGCCTCTAGCTCCTTCGACAACAAGTAGCGTTCAATCGATTCCCAGTTTTCTGCAAATATAAAAAATAAAAATTCGGTATATGCATTCAAAGATCGTAATTTAATTCACTCGCTAAATAACGCGTTATATATTTATTTATTATTACAAATATTCTAAAACATCTTAATAAAAATCCATGCATAAAAGTTAAGAAGTTAAAGTAAGTTCAGTGTTGAATAATTGATATAAGCGGAGAACAAGCATATATTTTCCGAAGTAAACACAGACAGACAGACAGACAGACAGACAGATACAAACACAACACGCAAAATGCAAGTAAGCGAAGATTACCCATTGCGAGAGATGCGTAATTATAATTGTTTCTCACCAGTTGAAGAAACTATTTTGTTTTAATATGTATCGTTTAAAGTGCACAGTGTTCACTAGTTAATCTCCTTGAGCTTTACAACCGTTGTGCCCAGTGTTTTCATTTACAATGGTACTTGTAGTAAATGTTTATCGTACTTGAAAAGGCCTACTGGGAAAATTGTGACGTCAGCTCGCAAAGGCTAACCAATCAGAATCTACTAGAGCTTTACATCGTCTGATCGCTTTATCGCGTATTTACAAGGTCATTGCGACTTCAACAAACTCATTTAATTAAAACAAGGACTTTTAATAGTAATATTTTGAAGAAAAAAAGTGAAATATATTCATAAGTTGTTGCTTTCATTAGCGAAAATAATTGGATTATTGCTGAATTTATATATTAAACTTAATACCTAAGTTAAACCAGGCGTATCGGTTGGCGATGTATTCATAGTTTTAAAAATAGTTTTCTTAGAAGAATTGCGTAAGAAAGCGGTGAGGGACTATCCCGCATACTAAATATAATTAGGGCACTTGTTTTACAGGTGTGTGCTTTAAAGATTAAACGACATACATTGTTGAATTTAAAAGGCCGTAATATTGTTGTTCTTGTTATTATTAGTATTATCATAAGTATTAGTTTAATAACAATTATTAGTATTGGTATTATTTATGATTATTAATATCATTATTGCCATTGTTGTTTTTGTTGTTGTTGTTAATGTTTGATACAAAAAATCATAATGCAACAAGGAATTATAATAAGCTTTCGCCTTATTAAAACAATGTAATTAACGTGTTAGCTAATAAATCGCTTGTGCACATGATTTTGCTGGTTTATCACAGGGTTTTTCCATAAAACAAGCAACATTTGCATTTATAACTTGAAATGTTATCAAAACGCTAAGACATCTTGTTCATTAAAAATACAACTGTCATATAATGAATGATTAAATATGAGCCTCGCTCTGTTAAAAGGGGGTTTAGTGCATGTGCGTAGTGTCGTCCCATATTAGCCTGTGCAGTCCGCACAGGCTAATCAGAGAGGACACTTTCCGCTTGGATGATATTTTTCGTTTTTCTTCTAAACAAAAATCCATTTAAGGCGGAAAGTGTCGTCCCTGATTAGCCTGTGCGAACTACACAGGCAAATCTGGGACTACACTTTACGCACATGCATTAAACCCACTTTTCACAAAGCGAGGCAAAAAAATAATAGACCATTTGCTCATTCTTCTCGGTATCTTGAGTGGGTTCGCATTTCGCACAACGATTGAACACCACGTGTTTATATCTGTACAAAAAACACACACGCTTTGTGTGCATATTTTGTTGCGCAATATCCAAGATTACATTTGGTGTAATGTGCACAATTTACAACGCTGAAAAAAAGCTATGTATATATGTTAGCATTTTAAGTTAACATAATAATTTAAGTGAAAGGTTTCCTCTTTTATTGCAGCTGAATTTGAAATGCGATGTTTTGATATTATTTGTATTTACTCGTAAGTGCTTTGTTAATAAAACTTGGCCCAGTAGGAGGTTTAGGCACCCTAAAACGGTTTAAACCCCCAATGCTTCGCTCTGCATTGGCCTTTCCAAGGCGGATTCACCAGATTTAGTTACCGGTGTGTGTTTGTCTTTTGTCAAATTATATGTCAATTGGTCACTTGCCTGAAATAAAGGAATACGTATATTGATGATAATAATGATCTTTTTCTGATTCAACAGGACGTTGACGCCTTTTACATTAAGTGCAGTTCTCCGAGTTTGTAAGTGAAAAACTGTTTAAAACCACCCGACGGTCGTGATTATTAAAAATGACTTTATGCAGGTGTAACATATTGCTAAACTTATTCAACTGTTCAGAAATGCCCTGATTGCATGCGTTTAGAAAAAGTTAATTTGATACTTTTCCAAGTAAACGAAAATTACCTCTGAGTCAGTTAAAAACACCGACCAATCATTGTAAGCCGAGTCTGATCGTGACTTCAATCGACTACGATCGTTGTGTGTGCATATTTTGTTGCGCCATATCCAAGATAACATTTGGTTTTATGTGCACAATTTACAACGCTGAAAAACAGCTACTAGTATGTATATATGTTAGCATTTCAAGTTAACATAATAATTTAAGTGAAAAGGTTTCCTATTTTATTGCAGCTGAATTTGAAATGTGATGTTTTGATTTTATTTGTTTTTACACTTTAATGCTTTCTTAGTAAAACGGGGCCCAGTAGGAGGTTAAGGCACCCTAAAACCGGTTTAAACCCCCAATGGTTTGCTAAATGCATTGGCCTTTCCAAGGCGGGTTCACCAGATTTAGTTATCGGTGTGTGTTTGTCTTTCGTCAAATTATATGTCAATTGGTAACTTGCCTTAAATAAAGGAATACGTATATTGATGATAAGAATGATCTTCTTCTGATTCAACAGGACGTTGACGTCTTTTACATTAAGTGTAATTCCCCGAGTGTGTTAGTAAAAAACTGTTTNACATGTACATGCACCGAAGGCCGCCGGTATTATCATAGTGCCACTCAAGCGAATCATTGACGTAAATACACAACCATTAAATCTATATGTGTGTCGCTTGCGTAGATCGATGTTAAATTTAGAAATTTTACGCTTCAAATAGTCGCCTTACATTTTTAAGTAAAGCAGATCTCATGCATGTGTTACTGGGTAATATATCAAGTTATCAACCCACATTATCGCCTACATTGTAACTACATTGTATATCTAAATTGGTTTTAAATTTATGTAACATAATAGGTGTGCTGCATATTTTTTCAGCAGGATGTAAATAAAATGCTTAAGTCATCACTGCAAGTTAGATAAGTATCGAGTTACTGCGTAATACAGCTGCATTTAAGGGCATTTATTTACTTTAACTATGTTAAATGGTTTAACGCTCAAACTATAACCATTTAGCGATTGTTGTCCATTGCTGTTCTTATTTATATGTTTTGATAACCTCTGAAAAAGTTAACATAACATTAATTCCGTACAAGTACAAACAAATGTCTAAAATGTTCTAACAAAAATACCATAGACGCATGTATACGTGATCCTTCTGCGTTAATTTATTTTGCGAATTAACCGCTCAGCAATCACTGTTTAAAACATCAGGTTTATAGGTGGAGTAATAAAAGAACAGTGTTCGTCAAGTAATAGTATTATTTAAATGTTTTCTTAATGGTTAAGACAATACGCACGACTATTTGACTTGTTGAAATCATGTGAACTGGTATGTTTAATTTAATTATCGGATAAAAAGCAATGTGTACGTACGAACGTATGAAGGTCAAATACAAAATCTTGGAAGCCGACCCGCCCGGGTTTGTTTGCCATCCGACATAATGCATTAACTTTGGTGGTCACCACATCAGACCCCGTGGTTTTCCCAGCAACAAAATACCACAAACAATCAAATATCAGGCACAATACTTTATTAAATGTTTCGCAACTAGCGACCCTTTTTGATAACATCGATCCCGTCATAAAGACCTATCAGTATGCCAACATAAGTGTATGCCAAAAATATACATTTTAACCTTTGTTAGCTCGACTACATACCTAGACACCTGATGTTTAAGACCTCGCATGCGATTGCAATCGGGGTGAGTTTGGCCATGGTGAGTGCAACTAAATACAGAACAATCATTTCGCATCAATAACTTAAGAACACATTAATTTTGTAATGAAACTTCATACATACAAAAGTATCCACCAAGACCATGAGCGCTTGGAATCGCATAAAAAGAAAAGTGGATTAATATCGTGGCCATGTGACTTAATATATAATAAATGTTTTACTCTCAAAAACATGAGAACCAAATGAACTATTGTAACTTAAGTTCGTACTGAGAAATCTTCGTACTTAGATACCTTATATCGAGGTCTCATTTGGAAATGCATGTTTGATAAATGAGGTCAAGGTTCGCGTAACTAAAAATACGGAGCCCAGTCCGGTCGCTTGTAGCGGAACACTAACTACCGGTACTTTCCGTCCCATTTACTTATTACATATACTTCTAACAATTGTATTATAGTATGAATATAAACAGTATTCCTTGCTTTTTAACTTGCACTCTTAACTTATTAAGTTATATTAATTTAGCAATTTAGCGCTGGTCTGAGACGACACTTTCCGCACATGCATTACAGCCTCTTTTCCCAAAGCGAGGCTCGTAGAGTACCCGGTGCAATCCGCACAGACCTATTAGGGACGACACTTTCCGCATAAACTAGATTTTTCTTGTGAGATATACATGTACGCAAATTAGTGTTACGATTGAAAGCTTGAATATGTCATTCAAGCTTTAAATGATAGGAGCTTTCTTGAAGAATAATTGTACTGCCCGTGAATGCTTTTTAAAGCTCGGTTAACAGGTTGATACGCTGACATAATTGTTTTTTGCAAAGAAAACATATTAATCATTAACTATAATTTGTTCCGCTTTTGCTGAATATTGGCCTGGACTACCCAACGCCAAGAACCAATCAATATCAGGGTAGTGCTGTAAACTGATCTAGTCACTTGAATAACTGTTCATCAATTTAAGGATTATACTTTGTGTCAGCTCCTTCCTTCGATATGTTCGTTTATTTTCCACTTTAACGAACCCGGAAATGTTATTTTCTTATAATTAGCGGACTGTATTTGTTAAGATTTAAGCACTTTCTTCACGATTGTTGGATTGCCTTTTTAAGATAACAGTCCTTTAAAGCAAGTGTCCCCTTTTCAGCCCTATAGACAAGATCAAGTAAACACTTCTTTTAAGTGTTATATTGTTAAGTATCAACGTCAACCCGTTTCGTCTAAGGTCCCGGTGACGCGCGAGTCAACAAACTAAACCAACACCCATGACCTCGCTAATTGTTTGTCTTTAACATGACACCTAATTAAACACTCACTGTTTAAATAGCACATGCGAAGAGCTGAAAGAATTTTTTTCGTGGAAGTATAAAACTGCTTAAAATTGACAAATTTCCGTTTTGCTGATTGGTTGGCACCTATGATGATCCCAATAGAAGACAAACTCTAGCGTGTTTGCGCACCATTAATCTGTTAAATGGTCGATATTGAGGGGTATCCATTATTCTAACGTTTGTTTCTCCGCTTAAGCTGTTTTATGACAGCTTGTTTGTAATTACAAGTAACTACACACAAAGACTTTTAAACGCATAGGAACATTACGCATCTTTTGTAGAAGATAATCGTGTCTTCCATCCAACGTTTTCACTTTCCACTCATTTAATTGGATATCATCTATCCAATGGATTTCGTCTGAGATAAACTTCGCAGTAAAACAAAAACTCATAGTTCCGTGTTCACCTGAATGTAAGACGAGTTCTGCTGAAGTAAAAATTGCTGAGATGCTGATACTGGCATGTTTATAGAGACTGAAGAAAGATCTCTCAAGTAGTGCGGGCGGTTACATGATAGGTATTGCGACTTGCATTTTATCAGACAAAACACGTGCAGCTAGTTATTAACCCATTTATGCCTAGCGTCTACAAAAAGGCCTAGGAAAACAGCGTAGACCCAGATGAGACGCCTCATTAGGGTCAGCGCTGTTTGCTTAAAGGAATTTCTGTAAGAAATATTCTAAATATAGAAATAAATATACTAGACATCCCTAATTTTGGAAATAAATTGATCCATTTTAGAAGGATAGGAGAGTCCAGTAGGGAGACTGAAGAAAGATCCCTCAAGTAGTGCGGGCGGTTAAATAGGTATGTATTGCGACTTGCATTTTATCAGATAAAACACGTTCAGCTAGTTATTCACCAGAAAGTATAGGATTCTTCCTAAGCAGCGCATGCTAATTCAAATATATTGTAGTGTGCAGTCTGTTGACTTGTGCAGCTGTTTGACAGTACCCTAGCCCATTTAGGCCTAGTGGACTCTCCATTATTGATAATACAGTGATATGTGTGCTATACAACACATACACGCAGACACCCACACGAGAGTGCAATCATTTAAACCAAGTTTCATTTCGAAAAACTGATAACGAGTACAGGAATTTAGGCCACCTTTCTGATAATGTCACTACGTAAATGTAAATATTTATAAACTTATAAACAACGCTTATCGAAGTCGAGGTTAGGGAGTAATGTTTTCATGGTATCACTGGACTACATAAACTCTTACAAGAAGTGCACGTACTCTTAACGGCGGTGGGGTCTTTGTTTGTATTTATGTGCATTAGGGGGTTGTTGTTAGGAATTATACGATCCTCATTCTTTAGTATTTATTGGCTAGACATGTCAGATGCATCCCACATACTTTCTTAAACAATCGACGTAATCTTTAAAAATGTCACGAACAAAAATCTTCTCTAGCGTTCTAAAGATATTTTAAAGTGTAGATAACATGGGGTATGTTACCAGTACTATTTGGCATGATGACACGTTCACAATTTATTGATAACTTAGTGTTCAAGAAGAATTTCAAGTATTATACGGGGTGTCCCTTAGTAGGCGTGTAGCGTTTTGAATAATGGTACAACTAATCGTTCTTTAAATCCGTCTTCTTTACGTTACACTATATCAATGTTGGAGTCCGATTATATTGTGTCTGACGTAGAATTGTTGAGCTGATATGAGAGTGGCACGCATGACGCTCAATTTATCCTACCACTAAATGATTTGTCCTAAGGACTCAAGGGTCATATACACTTAAGCTTACAACGACCCTTAATCTTCATACGACCATACATATACATATTGTGACCGACTACTTTTTATCTGGAAAGCGGGTTGTGACTATTGTCACTTAATATTGTGACTGTGGTAGTGGTACATGTCTGTATACATGGTTATATAGGTTAGTTGATGGCCATGTGTAGGCTTTAACACTTATTTCGTAAATCAAAATTAATTTTTTTAGACTGACGCTAAAACAAAACAATTTATTTATTGTTATTATGTAGAAGCTATAATTATGTAGAAAATAGCTCCGATCTACATAATGCTTTGTATTAGAACCTCGCACTGGGAAAACGGGACTTAGTACATCTGCGTAAAGTTTCGTCCCAGATTAGCCTCCGCACGGGTTAAATAAGGACGAAACTTTCCGCGTTTATGGTATTTTTCGTTTAAAGAAAGTCTCCTTTTAGCGCATATCCAGTTTGTGCAGAAACTGCGGTCCCCTGTTTAGTCTGCGCGGACTGCACCGGCTACTCTGGGACGAGACATGACGCATATGCATAAAGCCCGATGTCCAAGAACGCGGCTCATATAAAGTGAGAAAATTTTCTAGATCTGAAAAAAATACTTGTCAATGCAGCGGCTACCTTAAATCCGGATGGGGAGGAACCCAGTGTGGAAAGTTTAAAGTTCACATCACTCTCATATACGATTATCCATAATAATAATGTGACCATTAAGACACAGAACATTGTCCATAGTATCGCACATAATAATAATGTGACCATTAAGACACAAAACATTGTCCATAGTATCGCATGTGACCATTAAGACACAGAACATTGTCCATAGGACCATTAAGACACAGAACATTGTCCATAGGACCATTAAGACACAGAACATTGTCCATAGGACCATTAAGACACAGAACATTGTCCATANTTTTTTTTTTTTTTTTTTTTTTTTTTTTTTTTTTTTTTTTTTTTTTTTTTTTTTTTTTTTTTTTTTTTTTTTTTATTTATTGTTTTATTTTATTTTTTTATTCTTCCACTAAATGATTTGTCCTAAGAAGACTCAAGGGTGACAGCTGCATTTATTTATTTATTTAATCAGCACTTTTTACTACTACGTAAAACCGCAACGACGAAATAAAAAACGCGTCTTGTTTTTTTTCTTCTGTTCTGCGAAACGCATATATTTCATGCAAACCATCCGTTGTTCTGACGTTTTTTCCCTCGTTTTAGACTTGAATTGATAGCAAAAAGCCCATACTACTTTATTGCTTAATGAACTTTTGCTGTTATGTTGATAATGGCTTGAATAATTATTCGTTTTACCAACACTTTACTTCATGTATTTGAAACCAAATGCTGATCGTTGACAAGACTACTATGAAAGGTATTGCATGTTTTTTTGTGTGTAGAGAGCTTATCGTTATTTTTATATCTTAATTTTAATAAGTCTTTTCTTAGCTTTAAATTGGTTTTCATACTGCATATTGTTTATTTTCTGTTAATGCGATATTAATAGAGATATTTCTATTTCTATTAAGTATGTATTTAAACTTAAAATTGGGTTGCTTGACTAATGAATCACTAGGGTTTCGTGTTGCATTTGTTGTTCTTTATGTGTCTCTTGAAAAGTGAGCAAGAGCAATTTATGAATAAGTTATTGATGACGCTATTAGATGTAAAACAAGGTCCTCTTGGGGTACAGATTGTTGCTATATTTTCGTCTTAAATATTATCGGTTTCAGTTTAAATAAATAGTAAATGTGTATGCTGACACGTAATCATGTTGGAACTTATATTTATGAACCAACATCACCATTTTATATCGAATCTCGATTAATATAACACGCTTCGGTTTCACACATGTGATGCACGGAACTACGGAATACCGTTAGGGCCATCGTGGTTACACTTTAAAATCCAGAGGGCGAGAATGCGAGAACGCGAGAGTACGATGACGAGAATGCGACAATACGATGACGACAGTGCGACAATACGATGGCGAGAATGCGAGAACGCGATGGCGAGAATGCGAGAACGCGAAAGTACGATGACGACAATGCGACAGTGCGATGACGACAGTGCGACAATACGATGGCGACAGTGCGATAGTACGATGGCGACAATGCGAGAATGCGAGAACGCGAGAGTACGATAACGAGAATGCGACAATACGATGACGACAGTGTGACAATCGTACTATCGCACTGTCGCCATCGTATAGTCGCACTGTCGCATAGTCGTCATCGTACTATCGCGTTCTCGCATTCTCGCCATCGTATTGTCTTATTCTCGTCATCGTATTGTCGCATTCTCGTCATCGTACTCTCGCGTTCTCGCATTCTCACTCTCTGGATTTAAAGTGTAACCACGATGGCCCTAACGGTATTCCGTTCGGAACACCTTATCCATTTCAATATTTTTTGTTAAATCACCTCGCACTTGTCCTTGATAAACCTCATTCATCATTGGCTGGATGATGCAAGCACATTGACCAATAGAAGTCTTATTTGTAAACAAAAAGTTATCTAAATAAACTTTATGGTGTACTTAAGGTGGGCTATAAACAGGTCGCTTAAAGGTGCAAATATATGTTCATGTCTATGTAATTGAATTATTTTGGTTTTAGAGGTTCTCACAAATTTCAATATTATGCAAATTAATCTTCATGTGTTTATNCCCCCCCCCCCCCCCAGTGACTGAAACAAAGGAAGAGATCCACTTTGTTACAAGATTGCTGTCCTTCGGTCAATCTATAATCGCTCTAAACACATTCTTTAAAGAAAATGTACTTTACGAGCATGATTGTCAATCGGTACGAATGCACGCAAATTATTGCAAAATGTTGCGATCTCCATTTCATGTATTGTATGAATTTAATTAACAACTCTACAGTTGGTTGGGATGGGCAGTCGGTTACTTCGCCACTACGTGTTATTGATACGCTTCGCTCCATTTTGCAAAGTTAACATAACTTCAGACGAGAAATGAGTTTAGAAGTGCAACTTTATATCTAATCACAGCCAGAGTGAACTAACTTACCACACAAGCTAATGAGCCTTGTTCTGAGAAAACTGGAATAATGCATGTGCGTAAAGTGTCGTCCCAGATCAGCCTGTGCAGTCCGCACAGGCTAGTCAGGGACGACGCTTTCCGCATGTATGACATTTTTCGTTTAAATGAAGTCTCTTCTTAGCGAAAATCCAGTTCAGGCGGAAAGTGTCGTCCCAGATTAGCCTGTGCGGACTGCACAGGCTAATCTGGGACGACACTTTACGCACATGCATTATGCCCAGTTTTCTCAGAACGCGACTCTAATGGCGTCTACGTGATTTTCACGAACTCTGCTTCCGATAAATACAGCAATGCAAATTCAAAGACGGTCGTTATCTTTAACTCTTATTTCTAAGTGTACACAAACATCGGTTTATTTTTGTTAAATAGGATAAATCTGTATTAAATATTTTCACATGACATATAAAAACTAACTACATAAAGTAGGTATGCTTGAACGTTTGGTGGATTTTATCCGTTTATAAACTTTATAGTATTACATGTATACCTATATATACATGTGGCCAATATTGAACGAGTATGCGGATTACTTTACTTGATTGGTCTTTAATTTCAAATGAAAGTTAATGGTTATTAACTTTTATTGTTTATTAAGTGTTTCTGCAAAATGTCTGTTCTTAGATGACACATGCGCTCTTGGTTTTACTATACGAAAATACACAAATATGTCGTGAATAATAGCATTTCGTCATAAGAACAAGTCAACAGTTATGCACAATAATTAGAGAGCATGAATGTTGAGAAACACAATTATAACGCGATGTAGACTTAATAAAACATTAACAATAATTTTCCTTTATAATATGTAATTTCTATTCAAACTATGAAGACCATAATTCGAAACACGTGTTATCTGACAATTCTTTTTCTGTCGCCTCTGTGCATTTACTTTATTCTATATTTTTCAGATCAAAGCATTTTTGACGCGCTCGTAATTAATGAAACCTGACAAATATTGCGATTATGAACACATGAACGCTTTTGAAACTCAAGCTTTACAAAATCTTTTTTAATGCAATCCGACATTTTTCAACTTTTGCATTCTCTTCAGGAAATGAATTGGAAGATCAGTCTATTATGTCAACCACATTTAAGCATTCTTCGAAAAGTCTACAGGGTTGACATTTAAGCATTCTTCGAAAAGTCTACAGGGTGGAAGACGGGTGAATATAGCCAGGTGTCCCATGTTAGTTATCTTTTACACTCAAGTACTCGTTATCAAAGATTGACCTAAATACACTCGTGTTTTACATACCCACGGGTATTGAACGCAAACCCACACATTCAATCTGGTCAAGTCCCCAGTCGATTTACGTCTGAATATAACAACAATTTAAACTTTTTGCCAATATCGTTTTCTTTACTACGTTCATAAACGGTTATATTTACTTTTGCGCTAAGAATAGCTCATTGATAGTAAACTTCATTCATAAAAATAAAGAAAATGCTGTCGGGTGGCTGTTTACGACACTGCTGACGCACGTAATACGGATCGATTGCGCCCGTTGACAGTGACAGACTATCGAATGTTAAAGTTTAAGATTGGATAGGCTTTAAAGTACAATGATATTTAGGTCATTTTCCTTAGACGTTATGATATTCAATACGCGAAAAAGCTATTATTGCGTAGTTGTATTCGTGGAATACCGGTAGTGCGTAGGTTTGTCTCTGCGGTTTCTTTGACAAAAACTACAGGTGTGCATTAAATTAATTACGTGTTTACAATACAAAACACATAAATACATAAATAGCAAAATTACACCAATTTGACGTTTTTACTCTCTTCCATGATTGTCAAATCTGCAAATGCATGCATTTAAAATCTTTTAATAATGAATAATGAAGGATTCTTTTTATTTTCCTGACGTTTATTATTATTATTTTTTTTTTTTTTTTTTTTATTTTNTTTGTTACTTGCAATTTAACATGAATGCTGGAACCAATATGCTTGTAGCACGGTTATGGTGTTCTTTCGTGCTGGTATGCAGGGCCCGGCTAGCTCAGTTTGAGCGCTGTATTCGGAATCCGGGAGTTTAAAGTTCGATCCTTACATCAAGTAGGTCAACTGAGCGGCGTTTTAAGACTGATAAACCATTAAATATGGCGCTAATATCACACGTGTAAGCAAACAGTTCAGGGTGGTGATGCAAAAGCACGCACTCGCTCGAAATGCTCGCAGAAATGGGTTTAAGAGCATATGCAATGGGGGAACCCTTGGGAGGAAATCATACGCTATACCATAGGCTAAATCAGACTTAATAAAGCCCAAGTCTCACTATTGCCGGTAGAGCCCCGGTCCATCCCGGTTTGCTAACGCCGGTCGACCTGCGAGAATCGGGATGATTCGTCGAATTTTTTTTACGCGGTCACACTATTTCCCGGTGCCGCCCCGGTTGAAGCTGGTCAACCACCCGGCAGAGTCCCGGTCAACCCCGGACTAGATACGGTTTATCCCGGTGAAGCCCCGGCAGAGCCCCGGTTGTCGCCGGTAATGCCCAGATGGAGCCCCGGTGAAAGCCGGCAGCGTCCCGGCAGAGCCCCGGTCTACCGTGACTCCGCCGGCACTCACCGGGGCTATACCGGCATCATACCCCGGCAGAGCTACGGCAACGCCCCGGTTTAATCGCGGTTGACGCCGGTAATGCCCAGGTCGAGCCTCGGTTAATGCCGGTGGCGTCCCGGCAGAGTGCCGGTTTAAGATGTACCGTAGCTATAACGGGACTCTGTCGGCATTGACCGGGGATCCACCTGGGCACCACCGGCAACAACCAGGGTGTTGCCATAGCTCTGCCGGGGTCTGTATGGGCACCGGTGGAGCTACGGTTCCGTCCCGGTTGTTCCCGGTGCCGTCCTGGTTGTTCCCGGCGCCGCGCCGGTCGTTGCCGGTCCTTCGCGGTGACTCCCGGTTTATCCCGCAGGTATTAAACATTTTAATACTTACCCGGTGGAGCCCCGGTTGTCCCCGGTCGTCCCCGGTTCATCCCGGTCGTCCCCGGTGGAGCCCAGGTTCATCCCGGTAGAGCCCCGGTGGATCCCGGATCACGCACCGGGGCTCCATAGTGAGACTGGGCCTTTACGCTGGGCTCGATATGGCAGTAATACACGTATTTTTTTTTCAAATAAGCGATGCAAAGCGTTTCAAACGCTTTATTATCTTATCTACTTTCATTGATGATAATCCACACACGAAACACTATTTTATATATTTTTTAAGTCGTCATTGTTATTTCGCTAGTTTGAATATAAAGGTTCACATTATTTTTTGAATCAATGACACTATTTTGAAAAATTGTCACCATCTCATTTCCCAATATGTGAATGAGTCCCTTTAAGCTAGTATTAACGATAGTCGTTAAACAAAACACACACACATCAACTAAAAGAATCATAATTTTTTTTAAATACACAAGTTGTATACATGTTTATATGGTTCTTTGTGGTAAGTAACTCGTGCCTTTGCACGCACCGGTACGGAGGCGGTTCATCACGTCTGTCAAGAACAATGTTACAACGTTGCGTGTTACGTTAACGTACATGCACTTAGAACACAAGTTAAGAACAAGAACACTGGATATGAATCATGCAGTGAACGTTTATTTCGCTCGGAAACGACTTTGCACACGTACTTTTGTTTTTGTGTTAAGATTAATTACAAATATTTCGCTCGGAAATGACTTTGCACACGTACTTTTGTTTTTGTGTTAAGATTAATTACAAATATTTTGTTCGGAAATGACTTTGCAAACGTACTTTTGTTTTTGTGTTAAGATTTATTAGCAATAATTTGCCTATGTACTAGTTTAATATCATTAGATAATGACGTCTGTCCGGTTGAAAATGGCTGAAGAGCCAAAGTAGGTCACTAGCCCAGTCAGCTCAACCAAACTATTGAATGTGTAAAATATATTGTGGGGGTGTTTCCTTATACGTACTTATTGACGACCTTGGTAGCTCTAAAATATATTTTCATCCATTCACATTATTTTGTGCATATATACTGTTACTCTTATCTTCCGCATTAATTACATGTTTTAAGAATGATAACACAGAAATAAAAGAAAAAAATACACACTTGAGATTACCTTAACAAGCATTCGAAAGGGTATCTTAATAATATTGCAATTTCTGCACCGATTGCTACGGATTCCTTCATGTTTTAAATACAAATATTAAAATTGACAGGTACAATTTCGTATTACAATTATATAAATAATTATTTAATATTTTATCATGTGAATAAATGTTAAAAAAAAGTTCTGTTTTATTAATGTTTATGTAATAAATCACTCCGGGCAGTTGGGATAAATCGCATAATTATTTTATACTGAAAATACCGTATCTAAGTTTATATGCAACACCTATAGGTAATATTATACATTTATATTTTCATTGCAGTACCTGTAGATCGTCATCTAATGGTTGCGTACATGATAAATTTGGGTTTCAAATGCTATTTGGCCTTATCGATGGTGGGTCTACTTTTTTGTTAATGTGCCCAGCTTTACTATCTGTGTGTCAATATTGTTTGTTAAAAATATTTATAAATTTATAAATAATTCTGTGTTGTCTGTGTTTGAACCATATACATGAATCAACTGCAATCTGATATTGACATTATAAGGCACTTATCGGGCAGAATGGTTAATTGCTCCGTAAGCAACAAGTAACCGCCCTGTGAAAGGGCTTCCAGAATGCCACGTGGCGTTGATATAATTGATCAACTTTGTAATTCAAATTGCCATGATCATGCGCAATTATTAATATTCATCTTCATGGACAGAAGCATGGCGTTAAGACATTTTTGATTTGCATCGGTGTTTCTTTTTGCAGGCAGATTGCATTGTTTCTATATTTTTATTAAGGAGCTAGAAAATATATATTCGCGAGTGATAACTGATAGCTCGTGCCGGAGTAGAGCTGGCGCCTGTAAATGAGAAGGATATATGTGGCGGTATGTGAAACAAAAATGTTCATGTAAACAAAGTTCTTGTTCATTGCAAAATATATAGCTTGAGGCATAAGGAAGAAGATACAAAGTGCATGAGCAAAGTCGTAATCTGTCGGTGTGGTTTTGGGTTCATCTTGCTGTTAACCACAAAGGCGAACCACTTCAAAGGCGAACAGTGTTGCTTTTTGCTTCATTTTAATTGTATGAAACTGAAAACTTGTGGAAAACACAAACACACATGTGACATCATTTGCATATATAGCAATCACATGGACGAAATGGCGAATATATGTGTTAAACATTTACAAAATATTTATGCCAAAAATAAAAATAATAATAGATCTAATATTTAAACTTTTTTTAATTATAATCAGTAATACAGTTTTAAGTGGAATTTTTCAAAGATTTTGACTTTTTCAGGGTTCGTCATTAAATGCTTTAAATTGATTAATACAAGAGCATCGGTACTAAAGAGGTCTAGTGGAATACAATAAAAGAATTTAAGATTTTGTTTATACCCAACAAGGGCTCGAATTACTGACCTTTGGGTTAAAATCTTAAGTAAGTCTTAACCACTCGGCTATCCGCACTGTTCCATTTAATTAAATAGTGTATGCTTTTTGTATGGAATCCACGTACTGACACGAAATAAAACGAAAACAATAGAACCATTCCTAATTATTCAATCATATTGCGTTTGTAACGCTTTATAATTTTATCAATTTCTAATGATTAGTAATTAACGAAAATATTGTTCAGCATGAGTCTTCATTATTATTGTTATTTCTCTCCCTGATGTACAGTGTGCTTCATTTTAATCTGTGACAAAAAATGAAAAATGGTTATTTAAACAATATGTGAACAAGTCTGTGTATAAGTCATTTATTTGCAACCACCATGAAGAACGCCAACATGTACATACTCGCATGACTTTTATTTTATGCTTTCATATATAATCGTTTTTAAACTGGCTGTCTTAAACATGTTATTCAACGTGTACCGCACTTAATGAACTTCTAATTTGATATGTACTTGTTAATCAAATAGTTATCGAAATAGAAAATTGCATTTTTTAAAAATAAATTCGCCTGATTTTTATCACACTCGTTTCTAAAAAAACAAACACATTTGCGTTTAATTTAAATATTATAAACATTCAATTTAGAAATTAAAGCAAATCAAGCGCTGTGAACCTTGATATCAATTCGTGATCGTTTGAATCATAAACTAAAATAAACCCGTGCCTTGCTCCATTTGATACGTGTTGCAGCATGGTCTTGATTTATTTACAGCGGTTACTCATCAATGATACATTATAGCTCTCGCCAATTGGTTACCTTCTACCCAATCGTTGAAAAAAGCAACACTGATTTATCAAAAAACGATCCACAAACGATACCGCTGATAGTCCCTAACAGGTGTGGACGCAGACCCGCGGCAGTACACGATTGTACAAACGTAGCTTACCTAGATGTGTTGCATGGAAAGTCATGGTCGTATGCCACACATATCTTGCATGTATGTAAAAAGCGCCATCCGAACAATTAAACATGTTTAATTATATGGTAACCGTCAATGTATTAAATTCAATAAAATGGACATACTTGTATGTGCACAATTATTCTACTAGTTTCATTGTATAACTGGCATTTGCGATTTTGGCAATGGTCGAGGTGTTGTAATTTATGTGTGCGCTTGGCATTGAAGAGGTTAATAAGAAAGAATAACAACTACGTGAAAATTGGCCTTTGAAATGCTTGAATGGCTAAATAGGCCAAACTTTAAATTGATAATACTATTGCCCATAAATTCATGTGCTCAAAAAAATTCACCTAAATTCTTCGCCTATTGAGTTTATAGGCAGACTCGACGGTTTAATTGGTATTTTTAACTATATAATTGGTATGTTCGAACCCTTCTTATATATTTGATTGACCCTCAGTTAGTACGGGCGATTTCTATTTGTTGAGGACATAATTAGTATGACATCAGTCTTCGGCATTAGTCCAACTTGTTGAAGCTCTCAACTATTAATCTACTTTTTATATTGGTTATATGTAGAGTTCCAAAGAATTTAGCCCATATAAAAAGTATCTCTAAATTATTTGCGAGTCTTATAAATTAGACTATCTTCGGAATGTGATATTTACGTCAGTAAATCTGCCAATGATGAGGACAATTACAAACAGTGTAATAGCCCTGACCGAATTTCTAGAAGACATACCTATTAATTATACTAGTCCGCAATTAAAAAAAACTGTTAAACCTCGCCACTAGCTCAACCTGTCACATTTTATTTAAAAAATATATGACGTCAGCTTAATAACAACCTATTGCGAGTCATAAAAATAATGAGTTCACCTTAGCGATCAGGTTGACTGCTACCTTACCTAGATGTACTCGGATATAAAGCAGGACTTTTCAGGGGATGAGAGGCGACGGCAGGTCCAGCTAAAATGACTCCGTGAAGGGGCGCGCATGGACCTGTAAATAAACTCTTAACAAACAAAAAAGGGATGAGAGGCGAAACTGGGCCACACCGCTAGAAATAAATGAGGTGTTGTCGTTACGTGTGTGCTGGTTTAATGCCGCGTGATGTATACAATACGTGTTAATTCGTCGTTCAAGCCAAAAATGTACTATGAACAAATGTTACACCAATTTTACTTCCAAATGTAATATATTTGTTTGGTCATTGTTATATAACATTATATGTTATATCTGAAAAGCTAGTAGTGAAGCTTAAACCTTTTATTCACTTCATCTTAGATCTCTTTCAAAATTCTTAAAAGCTATTTTATTTAAAAAAATATTATTATTTGTAAAACAAATCTTTATTGTATACAACTTATTAATTAAATTCATGTATGTATGTATATAATCTTTACGCGCTCAATATAATACTTAACTATTCGTATTTGTACTCACGTTGACATTATGCTATGTATT
Source organism: Dreissena rostriformis (assembly GCA_007657795.1). Taxonomy (NCBI): domain Eukaryota; kingdom Metazoa; phylum Mollusca; class Bivalvia; order Myida; family Dreissenidae; genus Dreissena; species Dreissena rostriformis. The sequence goes on along the minus strand of VMBQ01004117.1, from coordinate 45,443 downwards.
ACTATTCGTAAATGACAAAAACTGTAAAGTTTACGTCAATAAAACATTCTGTCCGTCCGTCCGTCCGTCCGTCCGTCCGTCCGTCCGTCCGTCCGTCCGTCCGTCCGTCCGTCCGTCCGTCCGTCCGTCCGTCCGTCCGTCCGTC
>VMBQ01004117.1:2179-42431 GCA_007657795.1 Dreissena rostriformis | reverse complement strand
ATTTATTTATTTATTTATTTATTTATTTATTTATTTATTTATTTATTTATTTATTTATTTATTTATTTATTTATTTATTTATTTATTTTTTGACATTGAATGATTTTCGCCATTAGGTAATGATATAATATTGGCACATCTATAGTTTTCCGTGTTATTCCAACTGTTGTATCTTAAAGACGCCCTTCCTATTTAAACTATAAATACTGGCAGACGTATTTTTTTGTATATTTATAAATGATTATAATACAGTTCTATTAGACTGTCACGCATACATTGTATGTGTCGTGTTCTGAGAAAACTGGACAAAATGCATGTGCGTAAAGTGTCATCCCAGCACAGGATAATCCGGGACGACACTTTCCGCCTAAACTGGATTTTTGCTAAGAAGAGACTTCATTTAACGAAAAATGTCATAAAAGCGGAAAGTGTCGTCCCTGATTAGCCTGTGCGGACTGCACATGCTCATCTGGGATGACAATTTACGCACAAGCATTATGCCCAGTTTTCTCAGAACACGACACATATGTTGAATCATTGGTGTGTATTGACGGAGTAGCGAACTCCTACTCGGGTAGTGGGGCACTGGCTTCACGCTCTCCCTAATCCTTGGCATGCTGGGAACTTTGTCGTCTGCTAAAATGCCGTCTGATGAATTTCTCAAATTAGCATTTTCTTCGATTTTTTTTTCAAAGAATATTATCAGAATAGCAAACAGTTTGGATCCTGATGAGACGCCACGTTGCAACGTCTCATCTGGATCCAAACAGTTTGCAAAGGCCTTCAAAATTCGGTTCCAGCACTGAAAGACTTAACTAAGTCATCGTATGATACCTTCAGCTGATGTGCTGAGTACGAGGTGCTTTAAACCGGTCACAAAGGATCGCATCTGGAATAAACCGGTTACAACGGGTCGCATCTGGAATAAATCGGTCATAAAGGATCGCATTCTGAATAAACCGGTCACTAAGGGTCGCATCTGGAATAAACCGGTCATAAAGGATCGCATCTGGAAGAAACCGGTCATAAAGGATCGCATTCTGAAAAAATCGGTCACAAAGGGTCGCATCTGGAATAAACCGGTCGTAAAGGATCGCATCTGGAATAAACCGGTCACAAAGGGTCGCATCTGGAATAAACCGGTCATAAAGGGTCGCATCTGGAATAAACCGGTCACAAAGGGTCGCATGTGGAATAAACCGGTCATAAAGGATCGCATTTTGAATAAACCGGTCCCAAAGGGTCGCATCAGGAAAAAGCATCGGCCACAAAGGGTCTCGTCTTTGATAAATGCGTCTCATGTGTAATGCACGCTGTTGCACTACCCAACTTAAAACGTCTGAAGCGATGGCCATATGGAATAGAAACCCTGTGAGCTCGAAAAAAAAACTGTAGAAGATACTTGTTGTAACAGGCAATTTGCAAAAAAAACATAACCGATGAAGCAAAATCTTATGGACATCATTATAAAGAAAGTCATGCTTGATATTTTACTAAATGCAGAGCTTTTAAAGAAAGTACGTGTTTAGCTATTTACTGTTTTTGATTGAATTTCACGAAACTGTAATACCAACGCATATATATTTCAGTTAAAGCTTATAATTATCAATTAACTTATATCGTCTGTAGCCAGTGATCATCATTGAGATATAATTGATTTCCAATCGGAAAGAGACTCTTCAATAGTAATCGTTGCCATCTTGTGAAATTGAAAGTCATTAACAACCCTCTGTATGTATTTCCGCAAAACGGGCCTGGAAGCCACTGATAGGCTGTCGTGACGCGTGAACATCTAATCTTACCCATCTTATCAGCTGTTTTGTCCTTGGCATCACTAAAGATAACAGACCAAAAGGTCATTACAGATCAACACGTAGCGCCTCGAGATTAAATTCACTTCTCCACATTTAGCAGACAAAGGCACTTTAAAATAAATAATTACCATTTATGAATGTTTGGTGTTTGCATTTTGCATATAGTTTTTATAACTTTAAATGAAGACTGTAAAACTAATATAGTACTATTAAAAACTTGACATTGTCAGCATAGTGCGTATGTTTTAAGAGCCTACAAGATGTGCCTTCACACGTAGAATAACGTCTTCTGACGTCAAGGCTAACATTAAGGTCGATTATGCTAAGCTGTTCCTACGGCAGTTCACATCAATTTGTCGGTGCGCGCCATGTTCAGTCTTCGATGAACCAGCATTAGCACTTGACAACTTTAGGTCCTTTGCACTGGCTAATCTGGGACAACACTTCACGCACTTCCATTGAGCCCGGTTTCCCCAGAGCGAGGCTCATATATACGTCATATAGCTAAATCAAAATCTTATCGTGTAAACATTACTTTTTATGTAACTTGATATGTTGCTTCTTTTTGCTGCGAGTTTTTGGAATGATGCATTTTTTTTTATCTACAATGCTATTGAAATACATCACATTATAATATCGGATAAATTTAAGCAAAAACCATAAGCCAGTTTAAATGGATAATAAACACAGCGTACTCAGCGTTTTAAATGGACCTTTTCAAATATTTTGGCATGTATTGTTTTTTGTCATTAAATGCTTTAAATTAACAAATGTAAACATTGGAACTAAAAAATTCCAGTAAAAAAAAAACAAGAATAAAATAAAATAAAGAAAAAAAAGTAATCCGCAACTGGGCTCGAACCACTAACCCCTGGAGTAGAAGCCTAATGCTTAGACCACTCAACCATCCGAAATGGTTTATTTAATACTTTATAGAAGCAATCCTCGTAGTGTAACACAATATAACGGTAACAACAGAACTTCTTCTAACTTCCCATAAAGTGCAGGGCTCCTCTGGAGCTTCGACGCAATGTGACTGAACTCTCTAAATTATTCAATCGTTTCGCGTTGCAACGCTTTATAATTNTTATTTACCTCAGGTACAAATACAACTGTTCTGAATCAACAAGGTCGTGTATTTTCATTCAAAATATATATTGTTTGTCAATATGATAATTTGCACGGATAAAAGTTTATATTACATTAAATAAATGCTTGTATTAGTGGAATTCCCAATAAGGTGTATTACTTTCGTTAATTAGACCCATGAGGCATCCGAGCCATCAAGTACGGATTGGGCTCGTACGTTCATGGTCGATTGATCGTTTGTAAGTTCATGAACCATGTTCATGAACCACTTGTCGTTCAAACATTAATAGCCATATGTCTTACTTTCGTTCATGTTATAAAGCACTTGTCGTTCGTACGTTCAAGAACGATGTGTCGTGAGTACGTTCATGTATCAATTGTAGTTTGTAAATTCATGGAGCACTTGTCGTTCGTATGTTCAAGGACGATTTGTCGTCAGAACGTGCATGTATCAATTGCAATTCGTGCGTTCATAGGGCACTTGGCGTTCGTATGTTCAAGGAAGATCTGTCGTCAGTACGTCCATGTACCAATTGCCGTTCGTGCGTTCATGGGCTATTGGCGTACGTGCGTTCTTGGATCACTTGACGTTTATGTTCATGGACGAATTGTCGTCAGTACGTTCATGTACTAATTGTCGTTCGTACATTCTTGGAGCACTTTGCGTTCGTTCGTTCAAGGGCGTATTGTCGTCAGTACGTTCATGTACCAATTGTCGTTCGTTCGGTCATGGAACACTTGGAGTTCGTACGTTCATATAGAACTTGGGGCTCGTGCGTTCAAGGAGCACTTGTCGTTCGAGCGTTCAAGGCAGATTTTTCGTATGTAGGTGCATGCACCAATTGTCGTTCTTACGCTCATGGAGCACTTGGCGTTCGTGCGTTCAATGGCGATTTGTCGTCAGTAGATGTATGCACCAATTGTCGTTCGTATGTTCACAGAGCAATTGTCGTTCGTACGTTCAATTACGATTTGTCTTTAGTACTTTCATGTACCAATTGTCGTTCTTACGTTCATGGAGCACTTGACGTTCGTACATTCAATGACGATTTGTCGTCAGTACGTGCATGCACCAATTGTCGTTCTTTTGTTAATGGATCACTTGACGTTCGTACGTTCAAGGACGATTTGCCGTCAGTAAGTACATGCACTAATTGTCGTTCGTATGTTTATGGAGCACTTGACGTTCGTACATTCAATGACGATTTGTCGTCAGTACGTGCATGCACTAATTATCGTTCGTATGTTTATGGAGCATTTGACGTTCGTACGTTCAAGGACGATTTGTCGTCAGTAAGTACATGCACCAATTGCCGTTAGTATGTTCATAGAGCACTTGACGTTCGTACATTCAAAAACGATTTGTCGTCAGTACATGCATGCACCAATTGTCGTTCGTATGTTCATGGAGCACTTGACGTTCGTACATTCAAGGACGATTTGTCGTCAGTAAGTGCATGCACCAATTGTAGTTCGTATGTTCATGGAGCACTTGACGTTCGTACGTTCAAGGACGATTTGACGTCAGTAAGTACATGCACCAATTGTCGTTCGTATGTTCATGGAGCACTTGACGTTCGTGCGTTTAAGGACGATTTGTCGTCAGTACGTGCATGCACCAATTGTCGTTCGTATGTTCATGGTCGTCGTAAGTTCGTTCATAGCCCATTCATTTTAAGCACGTTCATTGACCGGTCCCTGACTTTTAGTAGGATAATTAACCGTTTCACAGTTAACTGGTAAAATGGTTCCGCGACACTATTAAGCGGCTGCATGTATCGTATATGTCGTAAATTTAATGAAATACAATACCTTTGATTTGATAAACACGCATGCACGTACTAAAATTAGCTGGTTTGAGAGAAAGATGTTAATGTAATACAACAACAAAGCCACAAACGTTCTAGGCAGAGAGAAACCTTTAAAAAATATGTCGCGCAATAGCCACAACAATATAAGCTTGTTTCGTTTAGGCTAAATGTAGGCATTTAAAAAATTGGTTCACATTTTGGCAAACTCGATTGGTAAGTTCAGTATGATATGAAGAGTCGAACCACACTTGACACAGATGGCGAAAAAAAGAACTCGAATATCTCGCTATTTAGAATATCTTTAATAGTTGATTTCTCAAAATAAAAAAATGCATGTATGATATACGACTAACACTACCTGGTTTATGACCCTCCTAATTCAGTTATAAACACCCAATTTGACTCATTTGAAGGCTAAACACACATTTGCAGTCGATATTTTCGCGTATGTCGATTGGTACATACCTATTTACACAACGATTAGCGAAATAATAGCATTATGCGGATATACCCTATCAAATACACTGTATATCAATAATGAAATTACGGATTAGTGTGCATACTTGTTTTGTTTTTGTTTTTAATGTATAAATGTTGAACAAATGTTTGCGATCTATTCATTGCTTGCAATATTTCCGTTAATGTGTTTTTTTTAATTCGGACTTCAGTATACACTTGATTCAAATGTTTGTCAATATGAAAATATGCATTGACGCAAGTTCATATAATATTAAATATGTGCTTGTATTAGTTGAATTCCGAATAAGGTGTATTACTTTCGTTAATTATACCCCTGAGCCATCAGGTACGGATTTTGATCGTACTTTCATTGCCGATTGATCGTTTGTAAGTTCATGAACCACTTGTCGTTCGAACATTCATAGCCATTTGTCTTACTTTCGTTCAGGTTTATAGAGCACTTGTCGTTCGTACGTTCAAGCACGATTTGTCGTCAGTAGGTGCATGTACGAATTGTCACTCGTGCGTTCATGGAGCACTTGGCGTTCGTGCGTTCATGGAGCAATTGGCGTTCGTGCGTTCATGGAGCAATTGGCGTTCGTGCGTTCATGGAGCACTTGGCGTTCGTGCGTTCGAGGCCGATTTATCGTCAGAACGTTCATTTAACATAAAATTCATCGTGCGTTTATGGAACACTGGTATTCGTACGTTCATATAGCACTTGTCGTTCGAGCGTTCAATGGCGATTTGTCGTCAGTAGGTGAATGCACCAATAGTCGTTCTAACGTTCATGCATCACTTGACGTTCGTTCGTTCAATTACGATTTGTTGTCAGTACTTTCTCATGCGCCAATTTTCTTTCTTACGTTCATGGAGAACTTGGCGTTCGTACGTTCAACGACGATTTGTCGTCAGTAATTTAATGCACCAATTGTCGTTCTTACGTTCATGGTTCACTTGACGTTCGTACGTTTTGTCGACAGTAGGTGCATGCACCAATTGTCGTTCGTACGTTCATGGTCCATTCGTCGTAAGTTCGTTCATTGACCTGTACCTGACATATAGTAGGATAATTAACCGTTTTACATTAAACTAATTAAAGGATCCGCGACACTATCAGGCGGCTGCACGTATCGTTCATGTCGCAAATGTAATGAAATACAATACCTTTGATTTGATAAACACGCATGCACGTACTAAAATTATCTGGTTTGATAGTTAGATGGTAATGTAATACAACAACTATGCTACCTTTCTAGGAAGACAGAAACCTTTTAAAAAATATGTCACGCAATCGCCCTTCCGATTTGCTTATTAAACGCTCTTTTTGAAGCTCTTATCATAAACTGACTTGAACGGCTTGGACAAATGTAAACGCTACGTGATAATATACATGCAAAACGACAGCGTGCATATCATTGTCGTTTGAAGGCTGATTTGTGCCATATCGTTATATACTTGATGGCCGGTTTTAGAAGTTGTCCAACACGCAACCATAAAAAACGACTAATAAATTCACAAGAACAATACTACAATTCTAACATAAGTTGCCATTTTTATCATTCTGGTAGGTAAATTTCTTGTTCTGGTCTTGCATATTAGGAGCCAAACGAAGACGTGACGCTGTAAAAGCTGCATACGTGTTTGCAGAATTATCATGCGTGGATCGTATGTCGCGAGAGCAATATAATCGTGTTTCGTTTAGACTAATTGTAGGCATTTTAAAATTGATCCATAATTAGTGTAAATCAAAATTCTATGTCCGGGGTGAAGGGGAATTCCGTCGCTGATTGGTTAAAAGTATTTTATTAACAGTATGTGTAATTTTAACCAATCAGCGACGGAATTCCCCTTCACCCCGGACATAGAATTTCGATTTACACCAATTATGGATCAATTTTAAAATGCCTACAATTAGTCTAAACGAAACACGATTATATTGCTCTCGCGACATACGATCCACGCATGATAATTCTGCAAACACGTATGCAGCTTTTACAGCGTCACGTCTTCGTTTGGCTCCTAATATGCAAGACCAGAACAAGAAATTTACCTACCAGAATGATAAAAATGGCAACTTATGTTAGAATTGTAGTATTGTTCTTGTGAATTTATTAGTCGTTTTTTNTTCGCGGCTCGAAAAATCCCCATTTTGCTAGGTACTTTTTCCCCCAAAAGACAGAAAAAGGCCTGGGGTATGATGCATGTGCGACTACAGTGTCATCCCAGATTAGCCTGTGCAGTCTGCACACGCTAATCAGTGACGGCACTTTCTGCCTAAACTGTATTTTAGTCGAGAAGAGTCTTTCTTCAAATGAAAAATACAATAACAGCAGAATGTGCTGTCACTGATAAGCCTGTAGAAACTGCACAGGCTAATCTGGGAGACACTTCAGGCACATGCATTTTCAGAGAACGCAACACATTTGTAATATTTTGCAACTGTATGGTACAGATTGTTTAACATTGAAGGCTAAACATGAACATGCATTTTATATGATGTTTGTCCATTTTACTGGCCCATGTCAATATATTCAAGCAAATTTTAAATGCAACAAAAACATCTGTTTGGACAATAAGAAAGTAAAACTATAACTACATATATAATAATAGAAATAATACAACAACAATTCTAAGGTCAATCTTTAAATGAAGTTCAGGATAAAAATGCCACAAGGTCTTCTTTTGAAAACCATTTGCATTACCGAACAATTGCATGGCAAAATTACTTTTGGTAGAAAGTATCTGGAAATCTCATCTTATATACAATCCTTTTTGCTATACTGGATGACATTAAAATACAAATACTTAATATCATGTGTAAAGACAAAATCATACCTTTGGTAAGGCAATCCATTGATGACTTCAGGAAACATGCAACTCATGAAAACATATGCTTTGGATACACTCACTTGTAGTGGCATATGATAATGATCAAAATAATTCACCAAGGTTGTTGTTTTTTACCCTGATCTCTTTGATCAAAGTCCATTCAAATATAATAAACACAGATTGATTATATTGAAAACGTATGCGTTGATAATATGCTAACATGTAAGTTCAGGATAAACAATATATCCTATACAAACAGCTAATATTATATGTCTCTGAATTACAACTATCATTACAAGAAAGGTGTCCTCAAAATTATTTTTCCTAAATATTCATTCATCATTATTTGTGAGTTGTCAAAGTTTTTTAAAAAGCCTAAATTCAAATTCATCATTTGAATTGTTTGACCTTTAAATAAATATAAGACACCTTGCAAGGTATCTTGATCATACAAGTTCAGTATGTGATAAAAGTTAGTAAATTAATGAAAATCTAAATATGTAAACCTCATCAAACAAATAATTATATTTGCAATTTTTGGACTTAAGTTATGTTTCATAACTGACCTGGGAAAAAAAAACAGACCATGGATTAAAGAAAAGAGCAACAGCAATAGAAAAAAACTTTCTGATATCAACTGCTCACTGTGAATAACAAGTTAAACTTCCAGTGAACATTTGTTTTGAATAATTGATGTGACATTGTGATCTCCAATAACAATAGAATTCAAATTCAATGAAACATATTCTATACAGACTTTTGGCTTTTCCCATGCACAATCCAAGAATTTTACAAATCCCTCAAGTCCTTAGTACCATGTACTGGTATATATATTTCAGAACATTTTTCATGGAATATTTAGAATTTCTAATATAAAAAAAAAATGTTATTCCAGAGAATATCATTCTAGTTCCACAAATAATGCAAAGTTTCATTTATACAACTATAACCTAGTTCCTCATTGTGCGGGTGAACAGTAGTTTATAATGACTTTTGTGCTGTTATCATATGGCTATATAACCTCACTGATTCTGTACTTTATTATGAGGAAATTTGTCTTAAATTTCTCATATCACACCTGGGTATACACAAGAAACATGGAAAATACCAGACCATTAAAGGCTTACAAAATGCTACAAATAATATGTTTGATTTAGCTTGAAGTTACAAAAATTCCACATCTCTTAACAAATAAATTGCTTATTTAAACCCCTACCTCCAAAAGAAGTTATTGCTTGAAGTATTTGTTTAGATCCCATAGAAACTTGAAGAGTTCAATCTGAAAGCAAGAATGCATTCTAATTGCTTCTAATTGAAATAAAACCTAACACTGTTCAAGCATTAAAGAAAACAGAACCCGACTTCTTGAGTATTATTTCTCTTTCAGTTAAATTGAAGCTCTTCTCTTCAACCTTGGAGGGTTATTTATCCACATGAAACTGTACAATCATGGTGTCTGGAACAAGTCTGTTCCGCCAACAAAGTACTGGTTATGTCAAGAACTAATTAATTCCAATGACCATTTAAGTAACAGTCTCCTACAGTGCAGACATTAAATTACTCATTTTAGGAATCTCCCTTAGTGCAACTCATGTAATGGACAGATACAGCCAAATATCATTGAAACTCGGACAGAATGTTACCATTGCTAATCAATGTTCTATTTCAAACTGGCATTATCTGCTGTATTTTATTTACCAACTGTTTCAAAAAGTGGACAGAACAATTTTAAAATCCATAAAATTGTGTAAACCAAACAAATGCAAGTTAAATGAAAGCCACATTTTTGTAAGCTTAAATAGATCACAAGCATGCTGTTTTATTTGTGCATGGTTACTCCCTAAGAGAAGCATCCAGGACAAAAAATGTGGAAAACATGTGTATGAAAATGCTTACAGTAGTAAATCTGTGTTTTCAAACACTTTAACATAATTACATATTCATTGTTCTATGTCTGATTAAGTCACAAACTTGAACTGTGTCCAAAGGACAATGTCCCAGACAGCCGCTGGGCAGCACAAAACCCCTGGAATGGAATTATCTTGATACAGGTGCACAAGTTCAAAACATGCATGCCTCCTGACCTTAATCAAAATCCTTAATATGTGCAACTGTAAAGACATTGTATTATACTGCATGCACCTTTAACCATAAACTTTGGTGTTAGTTATAATTGACCCTAAGTTATAGCGTTATTTAGATATTGTGCGGAAATGGTTTTCATATTACAAGCCCCTTTGACCTTGACAGGCTGACCTCAACATTGATAGGCTTCTTCATTTCTTCAAGAACAATCAGCATACTAATTTGGATGATTCTTAGTCAAAGTATTATAAAGATACCCTGTGGATATGTACAGGGGCCATATTCCAGTAGCTTCTTAAGTTAAAAAAATAACTTAAGTTGAAATATTGCGCAATATTTTTTTAAGATTTCACTAAAGTTAAATTCTGGTAGCTTCATAAACTTAATAAATTTCTTAACTCCGTGTATTTTTTCTCATATATTTAAAATTAAGTTAACTTCCTTAAACTCTTAAAGGAATTTCTTAAAGAGAAATACTAAACGTCTCATGTTTTGTTTTTGCCATTTCAAATTTAACTTAAGATATTTATTTAAGAAATTTCTTAAACTTAAGTGAAAACTTAAGAAGCTACTGGAATACGGCCCCAGGTCTTTGAAGAAAACAGTTTCTAAGTTACAAGATCCTGAGCCATTGACCTGTTGCCCCCAAAATCAATAGGCGTGTTCCTTTCCTCTCGAGTAACTAGCATGCACATTTGGATTATTGAGGGTCAAAACATTCTGTAGATATCTTGTGGAAACAATTTTAATTTGTCTAGTCCCTTTGACCTTGACATTTGACCTTGAAATTAATAGATGTGTTCCTTTGTTTCAAAGTAATCAGCATACCAATTTAGATGATCATAGGTCAAAGCATTTCTCTAAATGAATGTGAAAATGAATTTTATGTTAAAAGCCACAGTTACTTTGACCTGTTGACCTGGAAATTGATAGGCATCTTCCTTATTTCCCAAGTAACACTTAACCAATTGGCAAGATTGGTGAAAGAATTCTCAAGGCAATATGCAAAAACAAAATGGAATTGACCGACCATCCGATCAACTATCTGAATTTAGCTGCACACAACAAAAGTGGCCAATTTCTGTTCTTATGAAAAATTCTGTTACTACTCGGAAATTGGACACAAAATAACAAAGTGAACAATTTCACAGCAAGCTCTCATGATGGAAAGGTTTCTGAGTCCTCCTTCCCTCGGAAATTGTTTAAAACATTTCAGAAAACAACAGAGGGATAATAATTACCCAAAAGAGACATATTTAATTAGAATTTCTGTTTCAGGCAATTATAATGTGCACTTATTTTATTACCAGAGCCTTTAATTTTACATAAGACTTAAATTTGAAGCTATTATTCCAGACAAAGAAGAGGGCCAAGATGTCCCTAGATTACCAGTGTTATGGGGCATGGGGAGTTTCACACCCAGGGCATGATTGGAACAACCTATGTAAAGGCACACAACTGGATGTCACAAACCAAATATCAAAGCTGTGTGATTTGTATTTTCAACTAAGGTTTTATTGAAAAATATCATATCATATAATTTAAAATGAACATTTCACCACAACACCCCAGGGAGGACCAATTTTGATCCCAGGGCCATAGTTCACCTCTAGGCCTTGTTGTTTCAGATAAAAAAAAATCAAGTTATTGCACAATACAAATCTATATAAATCTTGCAGACTCTTTACAATGAAAAACAAGTTTAAGACCCTTAGGGTTTCAGAAAAGATTTAAAAAGTAATTTAGTATATAAGTTTATATAAATCATGTGACACCTGTGGCGTGGCAAGTTTTACCCTACCGGCATGATTTGAACAAACTTAGCAGAGGACTGCTATACAAGTTACACACCCAATATCAAACCCATGACCCTTGCGGTTTTAGAGATTTTTAAAGATTTAACTTTTAAAACCTATTGTTATAGCCTAGGTTTGTTTTGGTTAAAAATTAAAGTAATGCATAAAATATATTTTCCCATTTACAATGAAAAGTATGTGCAACAAACATGTATTATTTTTTTAATTCCCATTTCTCTCATCGTTTTTCCTAAATACTTTGTAAAAAAACACAATACTTACAAGAAATATGATAAAATTATTTCAACTTTAAGATCATGTCCATAAAACACCAGCAAAAGCAATTCAGTTCCAAACTAGTCCTACCCTAGAAAAAAAGTTTACAGTCAACAACTACATACACACTTTAACACACCATACAAAATAAAGACACAAAAAGTTTTTTTAAAGATAATGCTAAGAAAATCATTCTAAAGATTCATCCAACTGATTGGTCACTTTCACTTTCTGCAACTTATTCCTCCTTTCTTTTAACCCTTTGCATGCTGGGTAATTTGTCTTCTGCTAAAATGTCGTCTGCTGAATTTCTAAAATAAGCATTTTCTTCGATTTTTTTCAAAGAATACTATCAGAATAGTAAACAGTTTGGATCCTGATGAGACGCCACGTTCTGTGGCATCTCATCTGGATCCAAACTGTTTGCAAAAACCTTCAAAATCCGGTTCCAGCACTGAAAGGGTTAATCTGCAAACCGTATGGCTCGATAAACACAGAAATCAGTGTTATTGACAAATCAATCTGTAAACTGTCCTATCATGAATTGTGTTATTAAGATACACATTTATTCCCTTCTGCGATATCACCAAGAGAATACCCAAATAAACCAAAAGACACACAATATCAACAGTATATCATTGTTTAATCCATAAGAATTATAAAGAATCCCAAAGCATGTCAAGTGTTCTGTCCCTAAGTCCTATCATCTGGCAATTTCCNCTAACAATGGCCGAAATAACACTCTTTAATCGTATACAATTAAGAGAATGCCACGAAAAAAGCCCCACCCAAACATCAGACAATTTGGCCAACTCGATTGGTAAGTTCAGTATGATATAATTATAAAAATAGAGAGTCGAACCACACTCTGACACAGATGGCGAAAATAGAACTCGAATATCCCTCTTTTGCTAGAATATCTATTTATTGTTGATGTCTTAAAATACAAAAGTGCAGGTAGGATATATGACTAACACTACCTGGTTTATGACCCTCCTAATTCAGTTATAAACATCCAATTTGACTCATTTGTAGGCTAAACACGCTTTAGCAGTCGATATTTTCGCGTATTTCGATTGGTAGATGGAAGTTGAAAAATAAGCTAAACGTGATGAAATGCTTGCATGGGACCTTGACCCTTAGTACAGTGAGGTTGATAAGTGTTCATACTTGTTTTGTTTGTTTTTCAATGCATAAATATTGAACAACTTTTTGGGCTCGATTCATTGCTAACAATATTTCAGTTGAGAATGTTTTTTTATTATTCGGACTTCAGTATACACTTTTTCCGCTGATTTACCTCAGGTACAAGTAAAACTGTTCTGAATCAACAAGGTCATGTATTTTCATTCAAATTAGATTATTTGTTTTGTCAATATGAAAATATGCACGGATACAAGTTCATATAACATTATATAAATACTTGTATTAGTTGAATTCCCAAGGTGTATTACTTTCGTTAATAAGACCCATGAGGCATCCGAGCCATCAAGTACGGATTGGGCTCGTACGTTCATGGTCGATTGATCGTTTGTAAGTTCATGAACAACTTGTCGTTCGAACATTTATAGCCATACGTCTTACTTTCGTTCATGTTAATGGAGCACTTGTCGTTCGTACGTTCAAGAACGATGTGTCGTCAGTACGTTCATGTATCAATTGTAGTTCGTACATTCATGGAGCACTTGTCGTTCGAACGTTCAAGGACGATTTGCCGTCAGAACGTACTTGTACCAATTGTAATTCGTGCGTTCATAGAGCACTTGGCGTTCGTATGTTCAAGGAAGATCTGTCGTCAGTACGTTCATGTACCAATTGCCGTTCGTGCGTTCATGGAGCTATTGGCGTTCGTGCGTTCTTGGATCACTTGACGTTTATGTTCATGGACGAATTGTCGTCAGTACGTTCATGTATCAATTGTCGTTCGTTCGGTCATGGAGCGCTTAGCGTTCGAACGTTCAGGGAAGATTTTACGTCAGTACGTGCATGTAACAATTTTCGTTCGTACGTTCATGGAGCACTGGGCGTTTGTTCGTTCAATGACGTATTGTCGTCAGTACGTTCATGTACCAATTTTCGTTCGTTCGGTCATGGAACACTTGTCGTTCGTATGTTCATAAAGCAATTGTCGTTCGTACGTTCAATTACGATTTGTCGTCAGTATTTTCATGAACCAATTGTCGTTCTAACTTTCATGGAGCACTTGACGTTCGTACATTCAAGGACGATTTGTCGTCAGTACGTGCATGCACCAATTGTCGTTCGTATGTTTATGGAGCACTTGACGTTCGTACATTCAAGGACGATTTGTCGTCAGTACGTGCATGCACCAATTGTCGTTCGTATGTTTATGGAGCACTTGACATTCGTATATTCAAGGACGATTTGTCGTCAGTACGTACATGCACCAATTGTCGTTCGTATGTTAAAAAACGACAAATATATTCACAAGAACAATACTACAATTCTAACATAAGTGGCCATTTGCATCGTTCTGGTGGGTAAATTTCTTGTTCTGGTGTTGCATATAAGGTGCCAAACGAAGACGTGACGCTATACAAGCAGCATACGTTTTTGCAGAATAATCGCGCGTGGTTATTATGTAGCCACAACAAAATAAGCGTATTTCGTTTAGACTAAGTGTAGGCATTTAAAAATTGATTCATAATTAGTATAAATCAACAGGCTAACATGTTTTTTTTTTTTTTAGCTTTCATTAAAAAAGAAACAAAATACCCACCTGCCATGTAATGGGTCGGGTTATTCCAAATAAACAATTTGTTAGTTAATCCTAAATTGTATGTAGTGATTCTGATCGAGTGACGATTCGAGTTTGTCCAGCATGAATTTTTATACGAGTTGAGTTCTTACGAGCAAATACGGTTGTGGGTTGAACGTGATGCTGACCGGTTAGCGCAGTGGTTGGTACACGCGCGGCTCACCTAGGCAACCTGTGTTCAATCCCCGTTGCCGGCGCATGTGAGCTTGGTTAGTAGTCACCATAACGGGCAGGTGGGGTTTCCTCCGGGTACTCTGGTGTCCTCCCCCCACAGCACATGACCACTCCAAAATTATGTGCAATTCATTAAAAAAAGCTGAACATTGCAGCTACATATTTTATTCAAATTCGTCCTAACTATCGTGCGTCTAATAAGTTGATTTTGTAGGAGTGCTAGAACACACTTCGTGTCCACATATAATGCAGCATCAGACGCGGAAGGAATAAATCAACTTCGAAATACGCACGTTGAACGTGCATGGGCATTAAATACCTATGCACGAACGGAAGAGCGTTTTTGGATGCGGTATGATGGCTGGTACTGTATGTTTAATTACCAATAAAGAAAAGCAAGAAGAGCGCAACGTAGTAAAGGCGGCTCTTGTGTGTGTATTTTAACTTAATAATAGTTAAACTGATTCTAAAGTAAGTTACAGTCAGAAAAAGATCGCACATATTTTGACTGGTAGACACATATGCCATATACAACACGTTCTTAACAACCAGTTTGATAGGTATAACGGTTTTGCAGCCACGGTCGTGTTGATAGAAGAGCATTAATTCTTCTATGCCTAAAATCTTAACAACATACTAAATTATTTCAATTCACGCGGTCGGAATCTCAACAAGTTTCATGGGAGCTAGGTTTTCCTAACATTGATTTATCTTCTCGACATGTTATGTTGCCACATATGGGCCCTTTCAGACTCATCCTTACAGTATGTTTACTAATTCGTTCGTGCTTTATCAACAGCAGGCCCGCAGAATTAAATGTGGGTCCCAAGATTGGCCCACGCACTACGACGAAATCACTCCACTCTGTTGTTGCATCCGCCTGTGCAATCTGTCCACTCCTTGAATGGAACTTGATTGACCCAGTAGCTGCTCGACACACCTTAAATGGACCTCGATTGACCCAGTAACTGCTCGCCACACCTTTCCCGCCTAAGTCATCGCTCGGACACATGTATCAAGAAAAAAAGGGCGCGTCAACGCGGCACCTTGTTGTGCAGACGTGGTTGCTATGGTGTCGTCTGATATTCAAGACACTGGTTTTGACGCGAATATATTATAACAATTCATTTGCATACAACATTTTAATTGAAATGTTAAATGGTATCGTGCTAGCGCACTGGGACAGTAAATCAATGGTAGCAGGTTAGAGTCTCGGTCGCAACCGAACCCGCTAACGTGTTTCGCCTCAAACGCCATCCGAGGTATAGCATAGATTTATGAGCAGCCCGTTACATCGTAATGCAAGTATTATACTTATAAAACAAATGACACAATCAGTTAATGTCGAAACATAAACACGTCTGTCTGCAAATAATATCGCACAGAAACGTTGTTTAAATTCCGTAAATGAAGTATTATCATAGCGAGCATGATATCTACGATAAGAGACTTACTAGACTTCATTCAAATGTGATTTTCTTACTATCAGTGTGGAATTCTCTTTAGCATGATTTTACGTGTGCTTGTTTTTTTCCCATACTCTTTCAATCTGGTTAAATCTCACGACACTTTGTGATCATATTTATTTACATGTGCTCGCATCTGCCGAATTCAGTAATGCACGTGGAATCGGTACACGTGTAGGAAATCGGTTTAATATGTGGCGTGTTCTGAGAAAACTTGGCAAAATGCTTGTGCGTAAATTGTCATCCGAGATTAGCCTGTGCAGTCCGCACAGGCTTATCAGGGACGACAATTTCCGCTTTTATGGAATTTATGGTTTAAATGATGTCTCTTCTTAGCGAAAATCTAGTTTAGGCGGAAAGTGTCGTCCCGGATTAGCCTGTGCGGACTGCACAGGCTAATCTGGGATGACACTTTACGCACAAGCATTTTGCCCAGTTTTCTCAGAACACGACACATATTGTTATTTTGTTGAAAGTCGATTAGGCACCCAAAAACACGTGGATATCAATTAGTTTCATTATTTCCGATGAGCCAACACGCCAAATAATATTTGTTTTGTGTTCGTTTTGCTGGTAGAAACTGTCTTGGCGCAGTCAGTTAGATTGATAAGAGCGCGCTGTCAGCTTCAAATTCAAATATCGTTCTTCTGAAACTTCAACAGTCTAGGGGATATAATTCAAAGGTATGCCATTTACAAAGGGAGTATACCTATATCAAAAATACACAATAGACCTTGACCTTTGCAACGCGCACCTGTCAATTTTCAAGATGGACGAGAGACTATAGATAATATTCGTCATAAACATAAGTGAATAAGCGAACACTTAAGAACTGCAAAGACACATAACGGTAAATTGTCAAACATATTATCATTATAAGGTTTCCATCATCTTTTAGTGATAAAAACGCCTTCCTAACAGGTTTTGTTCTATTTTGTCTGATCCATAAAGGTTTCCCAGTTTTGGTTTAAAAAATGGCGATATATATGAAATCCGCTTGTTGAAGTAACAATGACGCACGTTCACAACGCTTATATTTTACAGGAAATAAGTTACAAATTAAATTCTTTTTTATATTTTGTATAAATACAGATACACAACATAAATTTCTAATTGATTGAAACTGGCTATGTGTGTCATATAGTCAGTATCAGTCTATTTATAGCCTATAGCTAACATTGTAGACTATACATATTACTACCCTGCAGGACTAAAAAAAGACTATAAATAATACAGTTCTGTCACAGGCAGCAGTATCATAAATTTGCCCCCCCCCCCCGGACCCTTCCCCCCCCCCTCGAGCTTACCCCAGGGGTTCCAGATTGTTAAATGCACACCTATTGTGTATGGTTTGATTTTTCAACAGCGAATATTGACACAAATACACAGCTTGAAAAAAATACCCC
This sequence comes from Dreissena rostriformis, assembly GCA_007657795.1. Lineage (NCBI taxonomy): Eukaryota > Metazoa > Mollusca > Bivalvia > Myida > Dreissenidae > Dreissena > Dreissena rostriformis. Next base: position 24,444 of record VMBQ01004117.1, on the reverse strand, counting down.
TCGTATAGGTATTATAAGGAATTCTAACGCTAAATTGGTGGTTGTCGGCTATGATGTTCAATTTAATGATGTAGAGAATTTTGTTTCGTATTCTGTAGTGCGTTTAACCACATCGGATTTGGGGTGGGAATAAAACTTGGGTACAGTTTAAATTGGCTGGGTAGGTTTCAGTATATTTTTTGTACCCGGGGTACATGTAAGTTTACCAAAGAGTACCCAGGGTACATTTAAGTAGTACCAGAGCGGACAATGACCAATCAAGCACAAACTAAGTTTTCAGATTACCTATCATTCTTTTTCGGTGTACATGGCTCTGTGTCTAATGCAACAAAGAAGCTTCTATACATTTTTACTTAAATATTTCATCACCAGTACATTGCTACATAATGTTTTATATTTAGAGGGATTAGCATTGATATGCCCCAATATTTAAGAAGATATAGTCCTTGAAGCCAAGTTCAAATAAAATGAAAGCTTGCGTTTAAAATCAGATTGACTATCTTTTCTAAGCCTGTCTTTTCCAAACTATATTGATGGCTTTGTCGTCTGCTTTAAAATTTGTTTTCGGTAGGTTTTTTTTGCACTTGGTAAATTCATTAAAATAAGCCAGATTTGTTCAAATCCTATTTGTTCTTGCAACATTTGCAGCTTGATGAAGGTCCCTCCAGTGGAACTGTTTCATTTGAGACTTTCTGTTGGTAGGAACTGTCATGATGGATCACTCCGAGGGGGATGCAAGTCTTGGTGATCACTTCATGCAGTCGCTGTCAAGAGAGTTACCTCCCTTCTCTCATCAGCAGAGGTGAGCATGGCCTTGCTAATGATACTGGTGTTTTAATTATTTTGTTCCCTTTGAAATTTGAACTCTTATTCTGCGACGTACCAATAAAAGGATATTTTTGTCCCGGCCTAACAGTTTCACCGGAGGGGACTTATGGTTTGCGCTCTGTCTGTCAGTCTGTCAGTCAGTCAGTCAGTNTATATATATAACATTCATGGATACACTATTACTTGAAGTTTAAACAAAAAATGACATTTTACATATTTTATTTTATTTATATATGTTGTCAAATTATAAGTAAAATAACCAATTGCATATACACATTACTTCATATACATTGATTTCACTTCAAAACTTGAATAAACATATGTCATCAAATTATGAAAACGTGTCAATGTGTGCCTGTGCCCCGTTGAAAAAATCTATAAATGAAAAACATACTATCACTGTTAATAAAAAAGTAATGTAAAAGAGCTTAGAATACTAAACGTAACGACATAATATTACGATAATTAATGCGATGAACAGTTTTACATGAGCAAATCTCCAACAAGTTTTACATTCCAAGTGTGTTGTCTTATTCCAAAATATATTATACAATGTTCACGAATATAATGTTATGACATGTATTTTGTTAACACGAAAGTAATAAACATGTACACCAGGAATCTACATAGCTTTATTAATTGTATGTGTTATACTCATATATACTCAAGTTGCATATTCCTTAATACTTTAAACAAGACAATTTTGGTTCGTTAACGGATAATCATCATTCGCAATAAGTAAACAATAGAGCGTTTGTAATGCTTTTCCTCGATAATTTGGAAAATACGCCGAGTATTAAAAAAGAGTTTTTGTGTGTGTGTAATTCAGAGTTTATTAACAGGTCGTCGCCGAGTCTTCACGACTACATTCTGTGCCGACCTGCCCCGGGGACCTTCCAGGGGAAAATATTAAATTTTGAGATACAGTGTCAAATTTACCCCAACTGCTCGGGTTTACGCCAAAGATTTATTATTAATATTATCATAATTTTTTATACAAATACACCAGTGCACGGTGGCCAATGAGACCGTATCGTTCACTGGTGGTAAAAAAAATAAAAATAAAAACTAAAGAGTTTATGATTCGTCTGCATATATGCATGGATCACGTGGCTTTATGGGGTTCGCGTAAATGGATGTAAACACACCGGTAAGTGGTGTTTTTTTTCGAATACCTTTAAAACAATGTTTCTTAAGAATTTTAACTAGTGCATAAAAGACAGTGCATAAAAGACAGTGCATAACAGACAGTTTTTATACTGCTTATGGCAATGTGAAATACATCTGAATTACTTTATTTAATAGGCTTGTGTTCTGGAACAAAAATTCGATGTGTACAGCATTCATCAACACGGTTATGATTCACGCAAAGTGAAATTTTATCACCGATTTCAGACGTATTAAAGGATTTATTCTTAAATCTTAAGATATCGACACAACCTGCAAGTAAAACTGTCTTTTATGCACTAAAGATTAACTGTGTGTTTTCATTCTGTCCAGCCGGTGTGTAAAAACCCTGAAAACACCGTTGATTCTGCACCCTGTTTACGAACGGCAACACGGCGCATTAGTAGCGTATTGTCGTTTGCTTCCAGATGACTCGGTTTTGAATCCCGGAGACGGCAACATTGGTTTTCAACTTTTTTCTTGCTATTAATATGAGCTGAGACTATTAAAACATTATAGATTATTAATACTTATATTTAATGGAATTTTTCAAAGTAAGAAAATCTATGAACAAATCCCTTAAATTGAACAGTATACGCGATACTGCTATTTTTATACACAATTTAATACATAGTTCATACATTTGATGATCTCATACTAGAATTCCAGGGCAAATTGTTAAAACAAACACATACAAGGTGTCGTGACAAATGTTTAACAACAAAACGGTAAGCGACAGTAACGTTGGCGACAATAGAGCTTTCCTTAACTGACAATTGCATTTATACCAAGCTACACAAATATCCACTTTCCATAAAATACTGATTCTACTGTTTTTATTCACTAAAATAGAACATTTACGGTGACGACACACCATATTGTAGAGTTACATTGAGTGAATCAACGACAACCATTTGTTTTATGTTTTAAAAAAGTAGTAACATGGTTAGGTATTTTAAAATGATTTTTGAATGTTAATAATTATTTATGTTTTCATTAGTTTTCAGAAACAATATCTTTTAATCAGAATTAACTGAATCGAAATTACATGAAAACTGTTTTTCCTGTAGATGTGTTTATCGTAAATAAATAAATGTGTCAGTTAACCAAGTAATATTTTCCATGAATAAATAAAATACAATGATAACGAAAACAGTAAAATAGCGCATGGGCCGATTTCATTTTAAATCAGTTAAATTAAAGAAAGCACATTTTACAGCTTAAAAACATGGTTATCGTCTTATATATGGTAACAAAGACGTACTAGCTGAGGATCATCCCAACCAGCTGATCCTCATAATTCTCATCATTTACTGAACTTCCTTCCAGCTGCATACGCATCAGGATTACTACAATGATATCAATCATACGTTTATCTAATGCCAGCACGATAGTATTAGTCTCATCACCCTTTTTATTTGAGCACTGGACACGTCTGTTGTTGTTCTCAAAGTGCAGCATCTCTAGCTCTGTCCTCATCTTGCTGTACCACAAAAGTGGCTCAGGATAGCCGACAATAGCCTGACGTATCTTATTCAACCGCAGTAGTATCTTGGGACCGTCATTCATCATGTCCGTTATAGATCTTACCCACAAACCCTGCTGTTCAACGCCAAGTCCCCTTTCTGCCATTAGATTCCTCTCAGGTATCATATAGTAAGGAAGCTCACTATCGGATATAGCGGTGCGTAGTGTATCCAGTCCCTCGTGAAGCCAATGAAACAAACTTCCTGAATGGAACGATGTCTGTGTTTTTTTTTTCTGCCAGCCATAATACGATGTTCTTCAATGTATATGATGTAATCTCTTTTGACTGAGGCTTCAATACATCATTAACGATCATCTTCAAAATAACATATATTTTGGCCTGTGTGTCATTTAGATTATTCACAAGCTCCGTCTCAGCGGTATTAAAACATATCCTCCATTCCACATGGTTGTGTTCACTGCGTTTATAGCCTATTGGAGATACAAACGCTCCCATCGCAATAACTTTCTCAACAATATCCGGTGGTGGCCAGAGACGCGCCCTTGAGGCCCATTTTTGCAATATTCCTGGATAGTTACAGCGAATGGCTGAAACAACATCGACTTTGAAAGGACCGTGAGACTGTGGCAAAGATGGACCAGAACGTGCATGTCTGTTGACACCTAAACTGTGCGCACGCATGTGATTTTCGAAATACTCAACAAAATATGTGCTGCTCATAAGACTTCTATCATGTCTATAATCGCAAAGAGAATTGGTAATAGCAGGATGACCTAAGGGAGCAAGTCTCACAAGTATTAATCTACAATATCCTATATAGCAGTGTTTGATATCCATTTTGAATACATTGATGTGACCTGGAATAATGCTGTTGTCAACACCGTCTTCCAGACACACTGTACATGGAAGTGCATATAAACTATCTCTATCGCTCTCGCATACACAGGTCAGTCCCTCCGCCTTGCTCCCTACCGTGATGGAGATATTCTCACCATGAAATAGTTTTGCATTCCTCAGTCTATCAAACTCCTTGTAGGCGTCTATACGTCTCTTTCTAATGACAGGCCCATACCCCAGCTTATCCATAATGTTGCATGTCTCCTTGGATTCGTCTTCATATTCATACTATAACATAGTGCGTAAAGTTTAGCTGGATGAAATTACCGTCTACAACACATTTTTCAGTATTTTACATTGGTTGATACGTATTAAATCATTAAAACAAAATATCACCTCTTCGTGGCATACGGGTGTGGTTACGAATATGTTTGTATTTTTTAAATACCCATTCCGATCATTCCTCACAAATTAAGTTCTATGTTTTCACTAATTGCACAGATTAGATACAAACGTATAATTTAATAGTATACATTTGATACTTGAGCTAAGGTAGACGGATAGATGATAGGAGTATTTTATTAACAGAAATTTTGGGATCAAATAATTCTATGAAATTTTCTTTTTGTAAGCAATTTTAAGAAAGGATGATGGTTATTTGGCATTTTAGCCGAGATATTACCTGTCATTACGTTGCTTGCTTTATGAACAGTCAACAACTTTTTGCAGAAAACGTAACTTTTGTATTACTTGACATGTTCCAGAAGATTTACTTCTTATATTTGAACGGTTACAAAGACTGATTTATAAATTTCTCCAATTAATAAATAATTTTACAATGTCGATTTTAACACAATTCTGGTATGGTAGTTGTCTTAAACAATACTTCACATGGTCTTACTTAAGTTCTAGCTATTTGCATAGTACTTTTTTAATCGTCAACACATCAAACAACAGGTATCGCCTAAACGGGAAAAGAAAACTTTAATTGGTTTTTCATATTGTTATTGAAGACATATTAAGATATTTCAATTAAACTACTAAAATTATTTGCATGAATACAATTTTCCTGCCAACTNTTGAAATGAACGCTCTCGAGCCTAAATAAATTGATGCTCATTTCAAACAAATTTATTTTTGTCAATATTTAAGTTTCTAAATTCTGATTAGAACACTTGCATACTACCAGATAAAACCAATTAGGATACTACCCCTCTACTGATACTCTACAGTATGCCAGGTATCATCCCGTTAAATGATGGCAGCTGTTAATCAAACAATACCAATTCTGCACTGAATCAAAAATGCGACTTTGCACATATACATTTTTGGGGGAGTTTCTTTGCATACAAATCGAAAATAAATTTATTTTGGATTCGAATATTCGGTCGATTTTCGAATATTTGTACACATACCTAGTAAAAACCCAATTAAATATGTCTATGTTTGGAAGCATCTGGCGCAAAATGAAATAGACTTACAATTACAATACAATAATTACTTTATCAAACTCTTGGTACGAAATATAGGGTACTTTATCGATTAGTCCAGATACATCACACGCTATCGCGTTTATAAAAACAATACAGTTAAAATCACTTAATCTTAATTATCTTTATTATAAGATCAATTTTAATGAGTTTTAATGGTATTTTTGGTGAAGGATATCCTTTTAAAAACGATTTCTGCATATTTTAATGTTTTATAGTTTTAATGGACTTGGACTTTATGAGGTATCAACTCGAACCGTCATAGGTAGATAGATCTCAATAAAAAGAAGGGCAGCGTTTAAGAGCCATACAATTTGCTTCCAGTTTTGTATGGTTCAACTTAATAGATTGATAGATTTCCTCGAGAAAAAGCGTATTGCACAAGGCCATGACTCTTGCTTCGTGTCCTGTATTTTTTGTCTGGGGCATATCTTTATAAATTAGTTATCAATTTGAACTTCAGAGGAAGAAAGAGCNACATTTCCTTAAACTAACATCTGCAAAAGGCTGATGAAAGCTTGATGACAATGCAAATGATACCAGATAGAAAATATATAAAACAGGGACAACTATGTAATCCACATGCAAAACGAACTGCACAGTAGCGATGGCAGTACAAGTAGGAGTTATATGTGTTGAGATATGGAGAATAAATATTAATGTAAGACGTGTCGAAATAGATTAGACAGTATTGTAGAGGAGGTATATTTGCTTTTCCGATACCTCTACTGTTACATAACTTTGATCGCCTATTGAGCCTATGAGTTCAATCAGTTCAATGTCTGACACCTCAACTGTTACTAACCCGTTATTCTCTGATTAGCCTAGGCGACAGTTCCTTGTAATGTCTGACACCTCTAATACTACTTACCCTTGATCGATTTATGAGCCTTGGAGTCCATTCAGTGTAATATCGGACACATTTACTATAACCTTCCCTTGATCGATTTAAGTCTAGTAGTCCAATATGTGGAATGTTTGAAACCTTTACAATTACCTATCTTGATTACCTTATGGGCCTTGGAGACCATTCCAAGTAATGTCTGACACCTCTATTGTTACTTTCACATTATCGCCTGCTGAGCCTTGGAGTCCACATGTGTAATGTCTAATACCTCTACTGCTACTTACTCTTGATCGATTTATGAGCCTTAGAGTCCATTCTGTTCAATGTCTGTCCAACACCTCTACTGCTACTTACTCTTGATCGATTTATGAACCTTTGAGTCATTTCTGTGAAATGTCTGACACCTCTTCTGTTACCCGTTATTTCCTGTTGAACCTTGATGTCCATTAAGTATATAGTTTAATGTCCGGTTCCTCTACTTTTACATACCCGTGATCAATTTATAAGCCCTGGAGTCCATTCCGTGTAATGTCGGACGAGGTGTAGAGGTGTAACGGTTCTGTTACCCGTTATTTTCTGTTGAACCTAGAGGTCCATTTAGTTTAATGTCCGGTACCTCTACTGCTACTTACCCGTGATCGATTCATAAGCCTTGGAGTCCATTCCGTGTAATGTCTGACACCTTCTTCTGCCATCTGTTGTGATAGAAAAAATATACCTGATTGCATTACATAACAGTTTGATGTCAATATCCAAATTATTATAATACAGTGTCGTGTTTCATCTTTTGTATATTTAGAAAGAATCCAATTAAATAACCAGTTTTGTAGCAAAATCATTTAATGTGAGGCAATAATATATGCAAGTGTCTATTTTACTTATAATTTGTCAAAATTAACAAAAAGAACATGTAAATGCATATTATGTGTTGTTAAAGCACCGTTTATTCCATGATTTATGTCTTATTATAACTTCACATAAAAGTGTGTTTCATTTATCTAATACAAAAATTAGACGCCGCATCGCCCAACAGATGTAACAATATAATATATATTTAACAGATATATGACAATGCACACTTACNGTTAAAAAAACAAAATCCAAGGTAAGTAACAAGCTTTAAAGGGTAATAATTTCTATACCTGCCAAATGATTAATAGAAATTTTATTTCAAAGCGGTGCAGTAGGGGGCATTGTGTTTCTGACAAACACACCTCTTGTTTTTATCCCATTTTCAGGTTCATTGAGTCCTGGAAGTGTCCCCCAGAATCTGAGCAAGTCAGCCACCTTGCATGTGGAGGAACGCTACCAGCCTGCCGTGTGCAGGTCACAGCAAATAGCCCTCATACCATTTGGTAAGTGGCTTATGCTTTATGCAGACAATGCCAAATAGCAAATAAGAAAGTATGCTTAATAACTTTGTGTATTGTATTTTATGTTACCTACATACTTGACGTATTTAAAAAAAAAAAACATGGAACAAGAATACTATAGCTCTGTTTCCTTAGTGCTTAATGATTAAATGAGTACCACTTGGTGATAATTTGCTTTGGTCTGGTACCTTGCACATTTATGTGGAGCAATTGGGAATTAGATTGACATTTGATTAATTAATAACTATGAGTATGATGGCTGAATTTGAAATAAAATGCTGTTAATGTGTACCCATACAAATCATTAAGTTATTAACAACATAGATTTGCATTTTCCTTTTGGATTTGGTCAGTTAACAAATGACAACTATTCCAGTTGTCATTGCATTTAATTTGATCATTTTAATAACACATACAAACTAAAATGTCTTACTAAAATAAATGCTTAAACTGTGAATAGTTATCGAATAATTTAATTTTTATTCTATAAGGGGCTGGAGACTACATCCCAGTTCGAATTGGCCAATTGGCTGCCAGTCTTCCCCTCCTGGCAGCCAAACTAACAGTCGCAAGCAGCAACAACAGCAAGGATCCCATGAGATATGTGTACCCGATAGTGTCAGAGGCCGGAATGAGGAGAAACACATACAAGACAGACCCGCATGGCACAGAGCCCATGAATGAATATTCAGTAGAGGATTTATCAGCTGATATGTCCATAGGCAGGGCTGGTAAAGTTGTCTCCAGTCAGGCGGATAGGAATGCATACATTTCAGCATCGGTAAGAGAACAGGATATGCTTCCAGTGAGTGATGGGAAAGAGGAATCAGGATATTTGTTTTCATTGGCTGGCATGCAAGCCAAGCCTCTGGCGGCTGGTCCTGTGTATAAGTCGAAGCTTGAAAAGGCTATTGCTCAGAATCAGCTGAGTCAGATGATGCAGAACTCAACCAGGGAAGCGAGAGGGGACCAAGAGAGTGTTGAAGCAACGAGAATGTCTGCCTTGTCTGAACGGGAACTCCATATTGAGCAGCCATTGAGCATGATGGATGAAGAGATGGATAACACTGATGAGCCACTACAAAAAGAAGTTCACACTATGCCAATCAGCAGCATTACTCGTAACATTCAAATAAGACAAGCCCAAAAGCCACTGCTGCAGAAGAAATCGGTACCTGTTAGGGCAAAAGTTGAACCCAGTTCCGTGCTTGCTACAAAAGTGGCAGAGAGGTACAAGAATCTCGTTGGGGAGTTGCGGACTTCTGATCAAGAACCTTGCATTCTGTTCTACAACCATTGCCAAACACAGGCAGAAAGACCCATTGTCACAGAGAAAACATACAACGACTATGATATTGGATCTTCAGTTTTGAAAGTCCTGTCTCAATTTAGAGCAGAGGAGAAATTCTGTGATGCTATTCTGTTTGTGGATGAAGGGCATGTCAAGGTACCAGAATTATGTCTCTGTTTACTAGTCATATATATAAGCACTTTTGTATGTCATTTTTTAGAGCTTTATTATTGATTACAATTATTTCACAAATAGATTATGTATGTTAGTCTTTTCGATTGATCTAAGGTTGTAAGAGTAAGGCTTTGATGTTAACACATACTATGTCTGAGTGCTTACATTTGGAATATATTCCCACAATTGGTCAACTCAAGTTACTCAACTATAGATATATAATGGCTAAATAGACCAATACATGAAAGAAACATTGGTGAACACAAGCTTTAAAACACTATTGCATGCATAAGTTGTGTACTGGAAGTGGTTAAACATGTAGTGGTAATTCAAATAATCAAGGCATTTATATGAAATAATCAAGGCATTTATATGAAATAATCAAGGCATTTATATGAAACTACACACACATATCAGAAGAAACTCAGTCTAAATGAGCTTTGCTAGGTATGAAAAGGGGGTTTAATGCATGTGCATAAAGTGTTGTCCCAGATAAGCCTGTGCTAACCGCACGGGCTAATCAGGGATGACATTTTCTGCCTCAACTGGATTTTTGCTCAGAAGTGACTTTCTTTAAACAAAAAATATCATACAAGCGGAAAGTGTCGTCCTTGATAAGCCTTGGGGACTGCACAGGTTTATCTTGGACGACACTTGACGCACATGCATTTGACCCCGTTTGCACAGAGTGGGTCTCAAATCTAATCACCCTTTTTCATTGTGACAGGCTCACAAGATTGTACTCCTTGCTGCAAGCCCCGAGTTGCAAAAAAAGGACCAGGACTACAGCAGTGCTGAGTTGAAACTGGTGCTTCCCGAGGGCATCACCAAGGCCAGTGTAGAGACCATGATCAACTTCATATATCATGGCTCTATATCCCTATCTGTGGGAAATGTACAGCAGATATATAGGTGAGTTTAATTGGAGAATTACAAAGGTAGTGCACCAGAGTGCTAGGATTAGCTATTGTGGTCATCATTTTCCAGTGTCTTGCATTTTCATTTATATTGCATATTCTCTGAAATCAACTGGGATTTTAGCAAAACTCAGCAAAAATGAGCCAGGGTATTAATTTACAACTTTACTTAAATTCAAATAAATATATATCCTGGGCTCTGTTGTTTTCAGATTGTCCTTGATATTTGGCATGGACAGTGTGGTACGGTTCTGCTATGACTTCTGTAAAGAGGCCAAGTTGGGTCACCTGATCATTGCCAGCCCCTACCAGGAGTCTGCCATTCATCTGGACCGCATCACCACTAAACAGGTACCTCACCCACGCATCACCACCAAACAAGTACCGCACCCAGTTACTATCTTCTGGTATAATCTGGAAACAACTAGCAGGGGTCTGCTTCTTGGTTGCCTTCTGCTGCTGCTTTTGGAAGGTCAATGCAGACACGTATTCATGTAGTAATAGAATTCAATATGTAAAAAATTATGCAACAATTGAATTACCCATGAATACACTTGAATTAAAACTTTAATCTGAAGCTTAAATCTTGAACACCCTGCATCAAGCAAACTATCAGAAAATGTCAACAAACTTGTACGATCTTTTAGTAACACCCAGGACATTCAATTGTCTAAATCATTCTTGACACTTTTAGTTTGTTATGGTTCAGCAATACCATTATAACATATATGCCTATTTCAATGTCTTGTCATGATTTAAAGAGAATTTCCTGTTTAAATTGCAGAAATTAAACCAAGCATTATTAGCAAACAAGTCTGCAGCGAATGGACCTTCGGATAAAATAAATAACCATTCATTGGAAATGCAAAAGGCCCAAGAAAAAGAAAACAGTTTTATTGAAGAAAGTATGCTGTCTACCAAGCAATCTGTCTCAGAGACCATCAAGTTGGCCGAGAACAACGTTGTAGCTGCTAGAGAAGAGCTTGGCATTGCTGTAGCAGTAAGTACAGAAAATCCACAATCACAGATGCAGGAAATAGACTGGGTCACAAATGATCCTTCACAGAGCAATATTCCTATACGAAAACGAGGCCGCAACAGAAAACATGTGTCCGGCACATTGATAAGGAACGCACACTCTGTTGACATAGCGGATGGTAAGCTTGACTTGGCTAAGGAGACATTTCAGTATGGAAATGGAAATGATGGAAACGTAAATGTTCAAAATCCTGGGAATTTAAGCAGAGGGACCATAAATGTCTCTGCATCTACATGTAGCTCTGAACTGTTAACTGAAGCTTTAAAGGTTGTCGAGGTATTAGAATGCCAGAATAACATGGAAAACGTCAAACAAACTGTAGGAGTCAATAAGAACTATATGTCTTGTAAGACGGCATCTAATACTGATCATGAAAATAAAGGCAAAATTGAGAATGAAGATTTCACAGAAATGGTTGACCTGCCTGATCCCTTGGCAAGCGGTATTCTTGATGACAATGAACTTAAAAAGTCTGACTATCTTAATGAATTGTTTAACGAAAAGAAAAGTGCTGCCACAATTCCAGCAGTAAAAACTTTGAAACAGACAGTCACAAGGCCTGCCACCAGATTTCGTAAACGTCTCACACACTTGAGCATTCTGGAGGTTGCGTCGCAGAAGAAAGCGAAGTCGAATGACACTAGCGGTAAATATGTTAAAGTGCCTTCTTTAAGGATCAAAACGAAGGGAATGAAAGTTAAAGAATACCAGACTGTTGAAACTGATAGTGTCACATCCAGACAAGATGATAAACTGGCTTCCATGGAAATGAATAATCAAGATCATGATATTCCATCAGACACAAATGGTCATGCTAGACATCCTGATATTAATAAACAATTTGCATCCCCACATAGGTCTTTAGTGGTGCACAAAGATGGGCCAGTATTTATAGAGATCAACAGTAAGAAACAACAAGACACTAGCAATAAAGAAGAGCTAATGAGGAAACATAACAAAGGAAATGAAAACCAGCATGGGCAGTTGTACAATGCTGTAAGCAGTGAAGACCGAATTGAGAAGCAAGATGATGAACTAAGTTATGCCTCACCGCCAAAGAAAGCAAGATTAAGGTAAATATTGTACTTTATGCATATAATTGTTGCAGCTTTCACAAAGAACAATATGTGTGAAGCAGTAGCTTTATAATTGTAGAGTGAGAGCAGGAAGCATTAAAATTCTTAAGGGCAAAGAGTTAAATTAAACCCGATTTACAAAGATGAACTTTTACATATAACACTTATGACTACCTTAACAATAACACTTTTGGGTTCTTTTACTTTATTTCTAAAATGTATTTTGCGATGCAAACTGACTGTCAAACTAGTAAAAATACATGTTTTATTTTTGATTTTTTCCAGAAAAGTAACCACAGAAATTATAACAGTCAGTGACAAGGTATTAATGAGGCAGCCTCCAAAGAAGAGGAGTAAAGAGATCAGAGAGATGATGAAAATTGAGGATGACCAGAGTTCTGGTAAAGCCAAAGGAGGAAAAATGGAAGCCTGCAGCAAAACTGCAGTAAACTTGAAAACAAACAAACATTCTTCAACTGAAAAGTGGCAAATTGCCAAGCAAGGTAGAAATGTGGAATCAATGGCTAACAAAATGTTGTATAATCCTCATGCTGTGACTGAGAAAGTGGCTCAGTTGGAGTTAAAGGGCTCAAAAACGGTCAATATAAAACTGTACAGATGCTGTTTCTGTGATCGTGAATTCTTGATTGCTAAGCGAGCTATATCACATGTTGTCAACACACATGAAATTGATCTAGAAGACAGTGTTCAATTCATAAACATTGAAGACAAAAATGCTCCGTCAAAAGATTCCAAAATCTGTGACATATGTGGCTACAAAACTAAGGAGTGTGGCATTTATTATATTCACTATCACAAATACTTTAAACATGGTGTACCATTGCCAAAAGGCTGGGATCCATTCAGATGTGACCTATGCAAAAAAGAGTTCTACACCAAATTTCAGCTTCGCGAACATAAGCTTGTGCATTTTGAAGATAATCCATTCGTGTGTGACACCTGTGGAACAAAGTTTAAAACACGGACTGCCTTGAATAGCCACGTGTTTCACAAGCATAATAAAGAAAAGAAATTCCAGTGCCAGGAATGTCCGAAGTCATTTAAGACACGCACTCAAATTAAAGTCCACATGCGAATTCATTCTGGAGAAAAGCCGTTCTTGTGTCCGAAACCGGAATGTCAGTACAGGAGCACAACTCGAGGGAACATGAAGCTGCATCTGAGCACAAAACATAAGCTCCAGCCCAACAGTGTCAAACAGTTGATGGATGCGTTGAGACCTAGTGTTCCAGGAGAATCCAATGAGATTGATGTTTATATTGACAATCCAGATATGTATGAGCAGGGCTCAAGAGCTAGATCAAAAGATGGCGCGTCAAACTCACAGTTACCATTAGAGATCCTAGTGTTTTCTGACAATCAGGACCATGGGATGAATAACGTTTATGGTTTAAAGAATTCGTCTGTAATGATGTCCGGAGCAGACAATGGTGATGAATATAGTACAGGTATAAACAGAAAATCTATGGGAAGTAGTCTTAGGGATTATGAACCTCTGAACGACAGCATGCCTATGACGATGTCCCAAACCAATGACGAAAACTCGAGTCTTAACATTGATAATAGTGTTGATGCGAGTGTTCCAGGACAGGTGCAGTTGTTCATTCAGGAAGTAGACAAGTATATAGCTGAGCATGCGGTGCCAGTCAGTTTAACAAGTAATGTCGATGTACAAAAGGCTAAGAATATGGCCTCGGACTTCTACACGAAGTATGGGAAAAGTCGGTCGGACCTGTCAAAGGTGATTGATCCCAATTCAAAGGAATCTAGAATGTTTCTAAAAGAAGCTTTTGATCACCCTGAGCAAAGTTCTTTGCTTAAACCAGCTCTCTTCCAAAACACAAATCACTTGGCAAACCTAGTCCATGTTGATCATCAGTCAGAACAAGAGGCCCGGATGTCCACAAAGTGGAACTTCAATGAATCAGACAATCTGGTGATTGATCTACCAGATGATGTACAAGCAAGTAACTCAGATATACAAAAAATCCATTCACAACTGGAGAATCTACGTTCCAGTTACCAATTCAGAGACAATGTAACAGACGTGGACTTGATACACAGTATCAACGCTAGTTCACGGAGTCAAGTGTTGGACACTGGAGCCTTAAATGTGTACCACCAGCGATCAGCTTCGCCTCCTGCGTATCCAAATTCGTCAGAGATGCTGGTTTCCATGAAAACACAAAACAATGACATTGTGCAACCTTCTGACCTCACTATGGATCATGTAGGTCAAGGTGAAGGTCAGGGTCATCTCCGTAGCAACCAACAGCTGTTGTCCGGGACCCTGTACAGCAGTATTAACTCACGACCAACTTCCTCTGTCCAGTACGGTGCCGATGGACAGCTATTTGAAGGCTACTACCAGGACCAGTACGACATTGAAAATTATTAATTATGTGTTTTCTGCTTCACATCAAAGTGCCGTTATAGAGACCTCTCTATACCCAGATATAGATTCAGAACAATTTATGTACATATATATGGACAAGAAGATTTTTAAAGTATATATATATAATGGAGTAATGTACATAAATCATAAGATATTTAAATTTTGGTGCGTATTTATTTAATTTTATTAGCTATGTATTGTACTAAAATCTTTCCAAATTATATATATAATGGAGTTATGTACATAAATCATAAGATATTTAAATTTTGGTGCGTATTTATTTAATTTTATTAGCTCCACTGGCCAGAGGCCAGCGGGGCTTATGTCATTGTCCTGTGTCCGTCGTGTGTGCGTGCGTGCGTTAACTTTTTCTTTAAACATCTTCTCCTAAACTACTGGTCAATTCTGATGAAATTTCTCAGGAATGTTTCTGGGGTGAACCTCTTTCAAATTTGTTCAAATTTTGCCCCTGGGGTCAAATTTGACCCTGCCCCGTGGGTCACAAAATTGAAAATTTGCTTATATAAGGCCCATTTTGTGAAAACTTTACAAATCTTCTTGTCCATAACCATTGGGCCTAGGGCTACCAAATTTGGTATGTAGTGACAACTAATAGTCCTCTACTAAATTTCTTCAAGTTATGCCCCTGGGGTCAAATTTGACCCTACCCCGGGGGTCACAAAAATGAACATATGCTTATATAAAGCCTATCTTTTGCAAACTTTACAAATCTTCTTGTCCATAACCGTAGGGCCTAGGGCTACCAAATTCGGTATGTAGTGACATCTTATAGTTCTCTACTTAGTTTGTTCAAATTATGCCCCTGTAGTCAATTTTGACCCTGCCCCAGGGGTCACAAAAATGAACATACGCTTAAATAAGGCCTATTTTGTGCAAACTTTAAAAATCTTCTTGTCCATAACCGTATGGCATAGGGCTACTAAATTTGGTATGTAGTGACATCTAATAGTCCTCTACCAAATTTCTTTAAATTATGCCCCTGGGGTCA
Organism: Dreissena rostriformis; assembly: GCA_007657795.1. Taxonomy (NCBI): domain Eukaryota; kingdom Metazoa; phylum Mollusca; class Bivalvia; order Myida; family Dreissenidae; genus Dreissena; species Dreissena rostriformis. The sequence goes on along the minus strand of VMBQ01004117.1, from coordinate 8,491 downwards.
AATTTGACCCTGCCCCAGGGGTCACAAAAATGAACATATGCTTATATAAAGCCTATTTTGTGCAAACTTTAAAAATCTTCTTGTCCATAACCATAGGGCCTAGGGCTACCAAATTCGGTATGTAGTGACATCTAATAGTTCTCTACTTAGTTTGTTCAAATTATGCCCCTGGGGTCAAATTTGACCCTGCCCCGGGGGTCACAAAAATGAACATACGCTTAAATAAGGCCTATTTTGTGCAAACTTTAAAAATCTTCTTGTCCATAACCGTATGGCATAGGGCTACCAAATTTGGTATGTAGTGACATCTAATAGTCCTCTACCAAGTTTGTTCAAATTAAGCCCCTGGGATCAAATTTGACCGTTCCCCAGGGGTCACAAAATTGAACATATGCTTATATTGGGCCTATTTTGTGCAAACTTTAAAAATCTTCTTGTCCATAACCATAGGGCCTAGGGCTACCAAATTCGGTATGTAGTGACATCTAATAGTTCTCTACTTAGTTTGTTCAAATTATGCCCCTGGGGTCAAATTTGACCCTGCCCCGGGGGTCACAAAAATGAACATACGCTTAAATAAGGCCTATTTTGTGCAAACTTTAAAAATCTTCTTGTCCATAACCGTATGGCATAGGGCTACCAAATTTGGTATGTAGTGACATCTAATAGTCCTCTACCAAGTTTGTTCAAATTAAGCCCCTGGGATCAAATTTGACCGTTCCCCAGGGGTCACAAATTTGAACATTTGCTTATATTTGGCCTATTTTGTGCAAACTTTAAAAATCTTCTTGTCCATTACCATTGGGCCTAGGGCTACCAAATTTGGTATGTATTAAAATCTTAAAGTTCTCTGCCAAGTTTTTTCAAATTATGCCCCTTGGGTCAAATTTGACCCTGCCCCGGGGGTCACAAAAATGAACATATGCTTAAATAAGGCCTATTTTGTGCAAACTTTAAACATCTTTTTGTTCATAATTATAGAGGTTAGGGCTACTAAATTTGGTATGTAGTGACATATAATAGTCCTCTTCCTAATTTGTTCAAATTATTCCCCTGGGCTCAAATTTGACCCTGCTCAGGGGGTCACAAAACTGAACATATGCTTATATAAAGCCTCTTTTGTGCAAACTTTTAAAATCTTCCGGTCCATAACCATTGGGCCTAGGGCAACCAAATTTGGTATGTAGTGACATCTTATAGTTCTCTACCAAGTTTGTTAAAATTATGCCCCTGGGGCCATTTGTTTTTTGTTGTTGTTTTTTTCAGATTTTTTTTTGAATATAAGACATACAATGTATACATGTATATGATCATAAAACAAAGTGATACAATGTAGCAGCAATTATGTCAAATATGGCCAAATTTATCCCTTGAATGTTCCCATTAAAAAGTTGTTCAAGAAAATTTGATTTGTCAAAAAACATGGCCACATGAAATCGTTTTTTAAGGAACTTTCATAAATCTTGTAGAACATGCGTAGATTTCATCTTCAGCATCTAAAAATATGTGAAATAGAAAGAACGACAATATCTTTTGGAGAGATAAATGTACCTACGTTATACGCAAAGGACCTGTGCGACAATTCCCGGGCTTTTTAGTCTGTTTAGTTAACACCGTAGTAATGTTTTCCATATATAAAAATGCTCAGCCTTCCAACTTTAAGCGCCCAGTGGCCGCCAGTGGGACGAGGGATAGAAAGAGAAAGTCACATGCTTGAGTACATTTCTTTTCTTTTTTTCAACCCATGCGCATTGCACGCTTTTTTCGCATAAAAAAAGAGTGGAGCGATACAGGGCCATCATGGCCCTCATGTTATCATTTCTGATTAAAAAAGTTATGGCAACTTGCTTCATAGAAGCTTCAGTACCAATGGAAAATTGCATACTACCAGTTCTGTTTCTGATTTGTTTGCAGAGTAATGGTACACTTGCAAGCTATATTTTTGCAAAAAAATGAATGTTTAAAACGAGAGTATATGAGTTACGTTATTACATTTTGAATTGAATGAAATAATAAATAACAGTTTTGATAACATGTGGTTGATGGACTAATAATTTTGTATAACCCTCAATAAATTATTTGCATTTGCTAGACTATTGCTGTTATGGACTGAGTATATTATTGTTATAAAATGAAATTTCAACAGTGTGTTTGTTGCTTAAAATATCTTATTTAAATTTACCAGCCATAAAATTTGAGTTGACATTTTTTTTACAAAGGTTGTCACAAAGGAAATTTCATATGTTCACTTGCATACTGTATAACGATGAACATGTATCATGTTTAGCATTTGTAATTTTACTCCGATAATTAAGTACTCTGCTTCTTATGCTTCTTATTTGAAAAGATACTGGAATAAACACCTAGTTCACCAAACATTAACTCTTTCAGTGCTGGAACCGAACTTTGAAGGCCTTTGCAAACAGTTTGGATCAGGATGAGACGCCACAGAACGTGGCGTCTCATCAGGATCCAAACTGTTTGCTATTCTGATAGTATTATTTGAAAAAAAAAAATCGAAGAAAATGCTAATTTTATAAATTCAGCAGACGACATTTTAGCAGACAAAAAATTTCCCAGCATGCAAAGGAATACTCTAAGGTGTAGTTGATATAACTGTTGGCACCAACTTTTACATTTGCAGCTGAAAACGGTCAATAATATCAGCATATTTAATACCCCACTCCTCAGATCCATACATTAAAATTGGAAAAACCTTAGAATCAAACAAATTTAATTTTATATCAAAAGGTTTTCTTGCTTTTTTAATAATGAACAAAAAAATATCTTGTTGCTTGATCAACATATTTTGTGTTCAACTTAAGCTAACATTAGAAGAAAATATAACCACTAAATGAGGCTCGATTGGTCATTGTCGGCTCGGGTACTACTTACATGTACCCTGGGTACGGTAAATATACTTAAACGTACCCGGGAGTTTTAACTCTAAATCGGTCGTTGTCGGCTATTTTTTGTTTTAAAATAAATTATGTTCACATTTATGTCAATTTTCTTTTAAATGGCCTCTATATTATCGAAACTCATACTCAAAGAGCATGTTGATGCAGTTTGTTAAAAGAGAAGTTTGTTGAAGATAAACAATATCGTTTTACGGTAATCGGAATCGCGTTAAGACATTGAATTTTGGGCGGGAACACAACTCCGGTACAGTCTAATATCTACCGGGTACGTTTAAGTATACATTTACCGTACCCGGGGTACATGTAAGTATACTTAAGATTACCCGGGGTACATGTAAGTAATACCCGAGCCGACAATGACCAATCGAGTCTAAATAAGAACAACAGACAAACATTTCTACCATATTTGCATCATAGTAAAAACTTGGAATGTGCCTTAAACCTCTGTTACTTTTCTGAACCACAACTATGTTTTTATGAATTATTTTAGACATTTCCCATGGATATTATTAATAATCAAGTGCCATAAGGGAGACCTTTCACAGTATCGAATGACTTGTGGTAATCAATACAAGCACAAAGAAACTTCTTACATTTTTTCTGGGTAAAACTCAAGCACACATTTAAGGGAAATATTTGCTTTATTTGTTACGAAAACCTGATTGTCCCTCACACAAAAGATAAGTAATTTCCAAAAGACGTTTTATAATTAATTAATAAATGACGTGAATAGTTTACCAAAACATCACAATCAGCAATACCTCTATAGGTATACAATCGCAAAAATCTACAATCTTCATACTTAACAGAGCAATTAAATATGATCTTTTCTATTTCGTAAAATATTACCAATGAACTTTAAATATATTTCTCTGGAGAAATGTACACCATCCCCAAAACACAGTTATCATTTTTTTTTAAATTTAAACCACAATGACATTTCTTCAGGAATTTCTAAAATTTCAAATATTTGCTAGTCAATTATCTCTAACAAACATACCAACACCTTCGGATTTTCGTTTACACTATCCTCTATGGACATTCTGAATCGTATACCCTGCTACTAAAATATCATTATATACACCAAGGTTTGTCTCAGCATAACAACAAATGATAAATTCGTTTATTAAATCAATGAACTATGGAATTTTTAATTTAGAAGTTAAACAACAAACAAACGAAGCAAATCTATGAATAATACCAGTTTTATCATCATTATAAATTCCTTGACCAGTTTGGCCGTTGGGGGGAAATGCGGGACGACTATACAGCAATCTTCCACCAGATAGGTCTGTTGTGTGCTGCTGAGATTGATTCCTCCATGGGAAGGGATGTCCACTTTCTTACATTGTCCATCCAGCTTTTCCTCTGACGGCCTCGACGTCAACTTCCCTCTAGCGTGTCCTGGAGAGCAGTCTTGCACAGAGAGTCGTGCCTGGTGACGTGTCCGAACCAAGCCAGCTTTCGTCGTTTGACGGTCACCAGTAGGGGCTCTTGTGGACCAACAAGTATTGTAGTCATGTTCAGGACGTACCAGTACTCGTTGGTCTTGTGCTCCGTGTACGAGATGCGGAGCAGTTTTCGGAGACATTTATGTTCAAATGCCTGTATCCTGCGTTCTGTGTCCGCGTGAAGCGTCCAGGTCTCGCAGCCATAGAGTAAGATGGAGACCATTGCGTCACTATGAGAAATGGTATTTCAATTTATTGTCCAGTAAATACAACGTCCGCCTATAAATATATGGGCATCCTATATACCACAAAATTATGCTGGTCGGCTGCAAAAACTAAATTAGCCGCTCAGGGACGAAAAGCATTATTTGCCATTAAAGAATACCAAATTCCGTTTGGATATTTATGCTGCCATTTTTTAAATTCTTTGATGCCATGGTTACACCAATACTCACATTCGGATCAGAAATCTGGGGGTTTGAATATAGTGATTCAAAAGAGCGTGCACAAATAGAAGCTTGCAAGTACTTCTTGAGCGTTAAAACTGCGGTCAATAACTGTGTAGCTTAAGGAGAATGTGGCCGTTTATCAATGTACGTCATTTATCACGCAACATGTATAAAATACTGGTGTAAACTTGTCCAGATGCCTCATAGAAGATATCCAAAAAAACTGTTATAAAATGTTTAAGTCGTTAGATGATATTGGAATATGAAATTGGGCTACGGATGTAAAGGAGCTTCTTTTTAAATATGGGTTCGGCTTTATTTGGGTCTCACAGGATGTTGGTGATATTGATTTACTTATGCTACTTTTTAAACAACGTCTGGACGATTGTGGGACTCAAACTTGGCACGCAAACATAAATGACTCTTCTAGATGTGATACTTACAGGCAATTCAAAAGTCTATTGAACACCGAACGATATTTAGACATTGCAATGCCTTTTCATTCAATACCAAGAAATCTAAGAATATGCGCACATTGTCAAGCAAAAAATAAATCCGTAAAAATAGAGGATGAATATCATGTATTTTTTTAATGATCTAAATATGCTGAAATTAGGCAAACTTATTTGTTTAATTGGTATCATGGCAGGCAAACTATTTTGATTTTTTTTTATCTGTTTAGAAATGAAAATGAGTTTGTTATTAAAACAAGAAATATCTTTAAAAAAGATATACGGCGTTGATTGTGGTCGGTGTTTATGAACGATCAAAAGTTATATGTATGAGATCAAAAATAGCAAATGCCTTTTTTATGTTCTTATCTGCATCACACGCAAATAAATTACGAGGTATTGCGCCAGATTTCGTGGCTTATTTCGCTTTATTATATATAACTACTAAGATATATATATTTACAAAATAGAAAAACACAAGAAGCATGGAAATAAATGAAAGCATATAGGTCAGCCGGCAACACTCGAATCTCATTTGATTCCATTATTAATAACATCGTGAATCATCGTGCTCATGCTTAATAAATTGGTCTAAATGGATAAATATTTCTAATTAAATTCAAAATTGGTCCTTATCATGCAATTGTTAAAACACATTAAAAATCTATGATTGACATACCATAATAATATTGCCGAATATCTTTATTTAGTATCTTTCTGATCAAAATAAACTTCAAGTGCACATAGTTTACGCGATAGCGTTTATATAACGATTTCTGTAACTGACCGCAAACTGACCTTGATACCTTGCGGGTTGGAATGCAATGCATTAAAGTGAGGTAACAATTCCACTGCTGGAACGACGGCTTGTTTAAAGCTTTAAACATTTACGTGTTTAACGGTCAATTTCGAAAACAATTTTAAATATTTTCGTCAAAGCGTATATTAGGTTACTGAACAACAATACTTATATGATCTAAAATTTATGAATGCACAGAATGCAATATCGTGGTAATTACCAAATATGAGAACACAGCCT
>VMBQ01004116.1:9313-90318 GCA_007657795.1 Dreissena rostriformis | reverse complement strand
TTCCGGGCTGTTTACATTTTTGTGGGTGTGGCTGTTTTGTTTTGCTGGAACTGTATCTTTTTCGTCAATAAACATAGAATTTTCCACACTGTCTAATACGTGATATAATCGTTACAGGGTTAGTTACCGACCCGATACCTAATATACGGTTCTGTCGAAAACCATATCTGGGCTCGATCCCCGTATCGGGTCAGTAACCAACCCTTTATAGTACACATGTGTAATATACTTTTTAAGCGTTTTTATTGGCTTAGTTTTCGTTTATTGATCGCATTTTGTTATTTTGCTGAAATGACGTTGCAACGTCAAATGACGTCACGAAATGTAAACAACATTCGGGAGTTATCATCATGTTTGCGCACATATTTTGGGCCGGTCGCCTTAATTTACAGCTAAGGGGCATTGCACTGTTTGTTGATGAAATGCTGTAAAATTAAAATGCTGATCAAAATTAATAATCACAACTAAATACGTTTTTGCATTGTTGTATGCTGTATTTTGGGCCGGTCGCCTTAATTTACAAATATTTTTTCTCGTGTCATAGGGAGAATTTCCGAGAAATGGCCACACAGCCTTATTAAAGCAAATACACGTTAATTGTCCTAAACCGATGCTTATGTCCAACGTGCGACCACTCAATGCTTCAATCGAGGAGGACCGCAAGTGAAGTGTATATGTTCATATTATGTTCATATTTAAGTCACCCGATAGTTACTGCATATAACTTTTGTCATCTTTAAAAAAAGATATTATTCAATTAAAATATATGAAGAAGATTTGTAGTTAGATGTTCTGTGTAAAATATTGTTTACATATATTTTGCATTCATACATATGGAAATTATTGAGATCAAACAATTCCACTTGATAAAATTTAAAACACAAGAAATAAACATTGAATATCCACTGTGTTATTCTGTTACTCTTTATTTGTATCATGTTGTACAGCTATATATCAACACAGAAATAAATTGCGATGCAACAAACGAGCAGCATAAACATATCCCTTGTTTTTCATAGAGTAGAAATAGTGTTGCCCCTTAATTACTTAAACATATGCAATCCACAAGAGACCAACATTTAATTTATGCAAGCATAATTATAACTTAAAAACTTTTAATTTATGTCATGTTTGCAAACCTAAACGATTTTAATTATCCCCCGCCAAAGGCGGAGGGATATTGTTTTGGCGTTGTTCGTCCGTCCTTCCGTCCGTCCTTCGGTCCGTCCGGCACTTTTGTGTCCGGAGCCATATCTTGTAAGTGCTTTGGCGGATTTCATTGAAACTTTGTATGAGTATATAGATGGATAAGAGGATAATGCACGCCAAATGTCATTGTTAACCATCTGTTTATAACGGAGTTATGGCCCTTTGTATATATTCTGTGTCAATACAGCATGTGGGGGTAAAAGGGGTTTGTGACAAAGCTCTAGTTTGGCGGGGGATATCAATTCAACGAATTTGCTTGTTATTTATGATACGTACGTGTTTTAAATAATAATTTGTGTGAAACAGTGATGTTATTAAATACGGTTTAATGGTGAGTTTAAATGATGCATCAAAAGTTAAAAAATCAGTAATGCTGTTGCTGTTTACAAAGTGTTTGATACAGACTGTGGTCCTTCTTTAAAATTATGTCGAAATGTTCAATTAATCTTCTGTTGTTATAATAAGTGAGACTTTCAGTTTTGTTCAAGTCTATTTTGAAAGACAATTGTGTAATTGGCATGAACTGGTTTTTCGATTCCTCATGTATTGTCTCTCTGCATTGTCGTTTTATTATTGGTCCATTAACTTGATGTGTGTATAAACTACTATTTAAAGAAATATAGCTTTATATTGTTTTTAAAATTATATCGCCTCAAATGTCGTTATTGTTTTTAAAATTATATCGCCTCAAATGACGTGACAACTTTAAAAAAGAAATGGCAGCCTACAAAAGGCAGTCATAAGCGAATAAACACATTGTTCTTAACAGATCTTTAACATAAAGCGATCAGTGACATTTTGATCCTGTCAGTGAGAAACAAAGCAACACACTTCGGAAAAGATAATGCGCATTGATTATAATCAATGCAATCCCCCTTTACAGTGAATTCCGTTTAGCTAAATGGTTATTCAAGCCCAATAGAAGATATCTTTTATCTACAACTTCCATTGAGTGGGCAAAACGGAATATAAGGCAAAGCGTTTGTGGTGCGAATCGTCATATTATGGTTTACAGTCAATTAATGCAATATATCAGCACACAATAACACAATTCATTGAATTAAATCTACGTTTACATATTCAAATTATGTATTGTATATTAATAAACGGCTGACGTGTGGTTTTTATAAAGTTATTTATACACAGGTTTATTTACATCGGATTAAATTCCCTATCACAGACTGTTGGTATTCGGCGATGTTTCGTCTGTGTCTTACCCATCCACGTAGTGTCAGGGGCAAGTAACCCAAACAAATCGAGTAAAGGTTAGTTCATTTGTAATCAGTAAACGTTAGAAGTTTTGTTAATGTTTACCTCATCATATTTTAATGACGATTGTTTCACAGAACACAATAAAGTACAATGCACATCATGAACATATTTACTCTATGACATTTCTTTCAATTTAAATTTAATAGTCAAATGTTGTTTTTTTTCTGAAATAGAAAGTGCAGACACACTGTGAGATATAATTCAATTATTTAAATACGACTGTTACGTTTTCGTATTTTAGTGGTGCAATTGTTTTTGTCGCTCCATGTTTCGCTTGTTTAATATCTAAATCTAGTTTTATAAATCACACACACGAGACAATAATAATAAGCATTTGTATTGATATACAAGTTTGACCTCGCATACATATAAAGTAGAAATCTGAATAGAGACGTCCATGTCTTGATCGCGTAACCGTTGTGTGAAAAAGAGATAGTAAAGGCCCTGTTGAGACCATATTGATTGCTGTGAGATCGTTAAGATACTAGTCCAGACCACCAGAATTAGACAAGACCGATGTTAATTGGTTAGACGATCAATCTTTTAGGAATTGGAATATTTGGGCTAACTTCAGAGTTAAACAATTTTTTCCATACCATGTATTTCATTTTTTCATGAACGGCTCCTTGCAGCCGACAACAATGGCTGAAGGAGGAATCAAGCACACGGAGTCAGACACGGAGAGCGTTCCCCTAAACAGCAGCTTGTACAGTCGTCACTCACGGGTAAGTCAATGAATGAAAAAGTTCCCAGATATAATAGCATGAACTTCCGTTACTCTAGTAAGCGAAGAACTGAAAATGCTCATAGACACAAAAGCCAGTGCAGCCTGTACAGTTGACCGTTACGGGTAAGTCGGGGAATAAAAGCAATCCCCGATACAACAGCCTGTACAGCCGTAACTCTCGGGTAGTTCAGACGATAAAAGCGTTCCCAGACACAGCCGTCTGTATAGTCGTCTTGCTCGGGTAAGTCAGAGACTTCAAGCTTACCCAGATACAACTTCATATACAGTTTTCTCTCACAGATAAGATAGGGACTGAACTCGTTAACAAACACCGAAGCCTGTACATTCGTCACTAGAAGGTTAGTCGGAGACTGAAAGCGTTCCCGGGTACAGCTGCCTGCACAGTAATCACTCTCGGGTAAGTCACGAACTGAAAGCGTTCCCAGATATGGCAGCCTGTACAGTCGTCACTCTCAGGTAAGTCACGAACTGAAAGCGTTCCCATATATGGCTGCCTGTACAATCGTCACTCTCGAGAAAGCCAGTGTCTGAAAGCATTTTGTGACAAATCATAGTTTACAGTACTTGGGTAAGTCGAGGCTTGTAATGGTTCCCACACAAAACAGCGCGTACAATCATCATTCTCACGTTAGTCACAGACTTAGATAAGTCAGTGTCAGAATACGTACCTAGACACAGCAGCCTGTATAGTTGTAACTTTCTGTGAAGAGAAGTTAAAAGAGTTTCATTTTCTAGTCAAATTACCTTTTTTGTATAAAATAAAACAACATAATATTTTGCACAGAAATATTTCCTGAGAAATAAACAATAAATGTCTTTCAAAGGAGACCATTGGCGTTGAAATTAGTACTGAAGTTATTTTCTTCATTGTGTATACAATATATATTGACAACACGTCTAAAACATAATTTGATAATTATAAATCGTTTTAATTATATTATCATTTGGTACCTTTTGTGTAAATCGCGCTAGTGCATTACGTTCGTACCAAGCACACAATATACATATACTACAGAAATACATAATTTCATTTAAATGAACAAATAAAATATTTTTAGTGCAATTAACGTTATTGTCTTTTAGTAATTTTCAGGGCACTGTTTAAGTTATCGATTAATAACTGAATCGAATTGGTTTAAAAAATTAATTAATTGCAAATACGGATTTCGTATATAAATAGTTATATTTATGTTTCATTGTATCTATCCAAAATCGCATATTAGAAATGACAATAAACTATTCATGTTCTGTTTATTTCAGAAACATGTCAAAACAAGTTCCGTAAAAGTCTGCAAAATAATGACCCTGCTGGGATACGGAGAGGAGATCAGACGGAGACGGATTTTGAAGTACAGGGAGTTGGATATTCTGCGGTATCATAGGGTGAATAAATCTTGTCTGCGGCATCATACAGCGATTTGTATGATTGGCATCACAGTCGGAAGCAAGGCAGAGGGGCTTACCTATATTTTCGAAAGCGACCATGACTGGTTACTCTTGCTGAAAGGTGTCCTATGTGTGGAAGAAAGTATTGATATTCGCACCATACCAGATGACATAGAAGTGTACAGGATGGATACACGTCAAAACCCTGGACACTGCAGGATGTTACTGGAGAGAAAAGCTTCAAGACGTCACCTTAACATTATGAATGCTCTGTGTGATGACGGAAAAGGCAACACTATGATCAGCAGTGGTTTATATATGAAAGAAGTTTCGAATTTTAAGTTTTCTTCAGACTGGGTCCCACTGGGACGTGCAGGGCCGTCACTACCAATGATATGCAAAGGAACTTTCAAATTGGATTCTGTGCACGCAATACGATGCAAATGCCCCGGCATTTTGCAGCGTTGGGCTGAACGACCTCGACATTTGCCGTCCTCGGATGTCGTCAAGAAAGTCGTATCATTGGGATCTTTTGTTACCCCAGTAGGATGTAAGGGCAGTAAAGACGAGTTTTTTGAGTGGAGAATTTGCTTTAACACAGGTGAAACAGAACTCGTTAACAATCTCAATGCCACACAGGCAAAACTGTATGTAATTTTGAAAATGATCGTAAAAGATGTACTTAATCCACAGAACAAAGAAATAACATCATACGTGATGAAAAATATAATATTATGGCAAGCTGAAAGCAATCCAGCCTCACTATTTCAAGAGAAGAATTTATTCCACTGGTTAAATGACGCTCTGGGAACGCTTAGAACTGTAATAACCTCCAAACAGCTTCGATATTACATGATTCCTGAACGCAATCTGATGAAAGCATGTGGATTGCAGGATACACAGAAGCGTAAATGGGTAGCGGATATCACGGACATGTTAGAGGAAAGTCCGACGGAGGTTATAATGAGATTGCCGAAGATTCTACAGGCTATTCTTTGGCTCCCAGAGCCGATGCTATGGTTCAGCAATCAAAAGACGGAGCTGGAGATGCTCCAGCTGGATTGGATGAATATAGCCGCAAAATGTGCTGATGAGGACGGGGAGTATGATGGCAGGGATGCCATCATTAAAGAAACAAGTAGACGCACAGACGAGATAATGCTAGGGGTCTGTGAACAAATGATTATGGAGTTTGACATTGTTAATGACCCGCAAGATATTTTCAACAGAATTATGGGTTGTTATCATAAATCGCAGTGATAAATTCATTTTATCACGCATTAAGCAACTCTGTGTGTTTTCACAAACGTTATTAGTGTAATTCCTAATAGTGAAATATAAAATAATATTTACGGAAAAATATATAATCTCTTTTAATTTATATTTAAAAGTAACATAGGAACCTGTTTTAGGTAAGATATCCTTATTATATCTAAAAGAGGATATAATCCACACCGGTTTATCCCATTTTAAAGGTATAATATACTGCGTTTTAACACTTAAGGAAGCAAAAAACATCCTCGATTTCTAAAGGCCCGACTAGCTCGAACAAAGTATTTGATATGCAAATTAGTGCTAAGCAAAACGGATCTAAATTTTAATAGCCCGACGCGAGACAATCGAAAACAGAACGCGACAACAAGATGACTATAACGCGACAACACGACAGTACGACGACGATACTGAGCTAATAAGACGATAATTATGATGATTATAATGCGATTTAATTATGTCACCATCGTGCTGTCTCGTTATCGTCATCGTACGGTCGTGTTGTCGCGTTAAGGCGCTATCCTATTCGTAGTGTCTCCACGCGTTTGATGTATTTTTTTGCAGTATTTAGAAAGAACAAGGACCATGGTCTTTTCTTTTCATTTGGTTTTCAATTTTTTGTTTTCTCGAAGCATCAAGTTTTACACAAGTACCAAAGTACAGTGATCATATATATTTTCAGATAACGTGTAACTAATAACGTAAGGAGCAAGAAAACAATTAAAAATGGAAGAAGAGGTTTTTCAAAAACGTATTTGAAAAAGAAAGAAAAACAGCGAAAATATGCGCATAAAAACATTAGCCCACAAATGTATTTGTTTTATTGTATTTACGCTAAAAAAATGTTTAAAATTGGTCTCTAAATATGCAATTTAGTTATGCTTATAGCAATCATTTCTTCAATTCTAAGTCAACGCTGGAGGTAAGCTTTAAAATTATGGATTGTGGGTACATTGTATCTGTGCCTGAGCCTAATATTCTTTTAATGAAAAATTCGCCAGTTATGTAATTAAACGAACAATTACTGATGTTGGTACAATTTAAGATCATGCCAGAGTGTTTGTATTTGTTGTGCATTCCCCAAACATATGAATATGTGAGTCAATCGTCATGCAACAAAAAACAATCACATAAATTGGTATTTTCTTAGACAAGTGAATTTGTCAATGGAGGTCGTTTTTGTATTTGGTAAAAAGCAACAACAATCATGATGTTTTACCCAAAGCGATCATACTTCAAGAAATAGCTTGTAGTCGTATATTTAGAGATGTTTAAAGGAATCCATGCCCGCTGAACGCGCAGAAACAATTCTTATATAAATGTCTGAATACCCGATGGTTACGTATGTTGAAACGATCGGTCTACCTAACGGAACATCAGAAAGATATAGATGGTACCCGATAAATGTGTCCAACGCACCTCATTTCGTGAGCAATCAAGATCGACAAGCCCGCGTCACTCATCGAAATGTCACGTAACCAAAAGTGTCCCCCTGGTAGCAATACTTGATTGCACAACTTTGAGAACTTTATTTAAAACCGTATCGGACAACATATAATACACGTTTGCAAATTGAACATATAGATAATACATGGTTGGTGCCGAGATGGAGAAAGTTTATCCGGTGAGGCTTAGAAAAAAAAATAATAGGGCGAGCTTTAGCGAGCCCTATTTTGAGTTTCGGGCCGAACCGGATAAACTTTCTCCATCTCGGCACCAACCATGTATTTTATTTATCCTGCTTCATTTAAAATTATGCCGCTTACACATTTTATCAAAGACAAATAATTAATTAAGATAACAAAATAATTATTTTTGTAAGCTCCTACATGTACACAACATTCCTTACGACCGAATTACTACCAATTATGTCACATAAACAATAGTTCCACATTAAACTGGTCCGTTTAATACTTTCCTATTTGAATTATGAGAAGAATTACAAAATGAATCGAGAATGTGATATTTTTAATGTTGGAAATTGAAAACAATGTGCAACAGCAAAACAAAAACTGATTTTCATTTTTTATCATTAGAAATAAAAAAAATATATACAACAGCCAGAACAAAGACTCACTTTTATTTAGGCCTACCTCAATGACAGCTTTAATCCGATTCTTATAACAATAAAGTTACAACTATATGCACTTACATGTTCGGTTCGTCCATCCCTATATCGAAATGTATTTTAAACCACACTATTTGAGTTTTTCTTCATGGCGTTTGTATCAACTGCTTACCATTCTGACCTAAAACACGATTTACGAAATCGTAATCCTGTCGGAGCGAGTTATTTTACTTCTATCGAAATTAACAAATATGCATGACAAACACACAATCCGAAATACGTTTTGTATTCGTTCAATGCTTAAAAAATATAAATATTTTACTGTTAAAAAACCACCACGTCCAAATTCTTGTCCCTAAAATCCACAGAGTCTTGCTTGAACTAGATAATTATGTTTCGTCAAAGAAATGACGTCACACGAGAAACGTCATAAATTGCGTAACAAGTGAATGGAAATAAAAATATAAAAATACGGAAAGCCGGTTCTGTAATATGTTTTAAAGAAGATGCAAAGTAGGATGATATGTAATATAAACGATAACATTCACGATGCGTCTCAATAAAGCGTCACCCTTGTGAAGTGTATTGGAAAGGTTACACTCAACTATGTGTCACAACGTGCGTAGCTATACACTACTTCCTGTTGACCGGATATAGGAAAATTTATTCGACCCTGCTTTATTTGGTCAATGTTTGCAACAGAGGCAGGATAAAAGTGAATACACTTGATCTCTATTTGTACGAAGAAGGTACACCTGCGAGATGCACGTTTGAAAGTATTGATTCAACAATATGGATATTTTTTTTATATCGAATGCAAACAATAATAATAAAGGCAAGTCACTTAATTGTTTAAACTTGTTTGAACTTTCGATTGAACTCATGAAGACAGACAGTTAAATATTCCTATCTCAAACTATTTGTGCAGACAGATCGCTTACTACATTTATACTTAAATATACATGTTAAATAAACTTAATGTTGTCAATGCGTTAACCAAAGCACAAACGTTTCTAAGGTTGTTTACCTACGGGTGTATCTCAATGTATTCTGCTTAAATATGTGTTTCTTTTTACATTTTGCTGTCATATTAGGTTACACTCGAATAATTTAATTAACAAAATTAATGGAAGATACTATGCAAAGGACATATCTTATTAAATGAAAATATATGAATGTACGTATTCCAGGATATGCACTACTGATACTTCTATTAGCAATTAATAATTAATAATTACTGCTAAATTATTAACTTTTCTATACCGTGATTTAAATGTGAATATTACTTCTATTGTTGTATTATGTTTATTTATTATATACCTCATGTTTAATGCTTAAGACGTGTTCCTAGAAGGAATTTTTGTACAGAACTGTTGTTTATATGTTATCCTTGGAGGGGAAAACAAAATCTATGAAATAAAAAATATTTATATCTTCTATTTGCATACATACAAGCGACCATACTTCCCAAACTGCTCAAATTGTCGGCGCCATACTATCGCGAATGTCTAAAACATGAGACTAAGACGCGTGAAACAAAGTTTTCCACTAACCTTTTCTAGGTACCGATCTTTTTTTGCCTTCCTTGTTTAGTTTTCGGTCGTTTGTGCTACATTCCGTCCTATATGCTTATTCAAATGTGAAATGCATCCATCGTAAGAAAATAATACAGAAAACATATGTGGCCGACCTACCTGTCCTTTCCTTGTTGGAGACGTTAGCAACGGAAACAACGTTTTGCCTAATGTTTGCTCTCTGTCATATACAGTAACAAACAATCGAACGTTTTAAAAAGGGTTAAAAACGATGCAAACCGGCGAACGTAAAAACACATTGAAAACTATTTCAAGTTTAAAAATCAGAATTCGCGTATGTGTGAGAGTCACGTATAATAGCATTACCCATTAGCCATGCAAGGGGACGTAAGTAGCAGTATTATCTCCAACCTGTACATAAATTAGTTGTTCCTCTTTATAAGATATAAATGTTATAGGGGTGTTTTTTCACCGGAGATATAGGACATATAAAATGTTAAATTTTCAATGTTCTATTAAGTCACAATCGCAATGGAACTCTCAATAGGATTAAAAGAAAATAATAGGATATGACTATACACCCTAAACAGACCGACATCATTGTTTTAGAAACCGTGCTTTGCTTCGATCACACATGCATTGCGTTTATGATAATCATTAGACGAATGTAACTTGCGAGTATAAATACATGTGACTCCTTTTTACACACAGCCTTATTAAAGCAAATATACGTTTAATGTTCTAAAACGATGCTTTGGAAACGTGCGACCGTTTAATGCTAATCGAGGAGGCCGCAAGTGAAGTGTGTATGTTCATTCTATGCTGATATTCAAGTTAGCCAATAGAAACTGCATATAATTTTCGTCATCCTTTAAATACAATAACATGCAATTAAATATCTGAAAAAGACTTGTAGTTAGATGTTCTGTGTCAAATATTTTGTACATATATGTTGCTTTCATTCATACATAAGAGAATAACTGAGATCAAACCATTTTACTTGATAAAATTTAATGCACAAGAAATCAACATTGAATATCCAATGTGTTATTCTGTTAGTCTTTATTTGTATCATGTTGTACAGCTATCTATCAACATAGAAATAAATTGCGTTGCAACAAACGAGAAGCATAAACATATGCCGTATTTTTCATAGAGTAGAAATATTGTTGCCACTTAATAACTTTAAACATGTGCAATCCACAAGAGACCAACATTTAATTAATGCAAGCATAATGATAACCTTAAACTTTTAATTTATGTCATGTTTGCAAATCTAAACGATTTAAATTATTTATGATACTTACGTGTATTTTAATAAGTATTGGTGTGAAACAGTGATGTTATTAAATACAGTTAAATGGTGAGTTAAAATGATAAATCAAACGTTAAAAAATCAGTAATGCTGTTGCTGTTTACAAAGTGTTTGATATAGACTGTGGTCCTTCTTTAAAATTATGTCGAAATATTCAATCAAACGTCTGTTGTTATAATCGGGGAGACTTTGAGTTTTGTTCAAGTCTATTTTAAAAGACAATTGTGTAATTAGCAGGAGCTGGTTTTTCGATTCAATATGTATTGTCTCTCTGCGTTGTCGTTTAATTATTGGTCCTATACTTGCTTTGTGTATAAAATATTCTTTATGAAATATAGCTTTATAGTGTTATAAAAAGTATATCGCCTCAAATGACTTGATAACTTAAAATAAGAATTTGAAAAGAAATAGCAGCGTACAAAAGGCAGTCATAAGCGAATAAACACATTGTCCTTAACAGTTCTTTAACATAAAGCGATCAGTGACAGTTTGATCCTGTCAGTAAGAAACACAGAAACACACTGCGATGAGATAACAAGCTTTAAATACAATCAATTCAATCTCCCTTTACAGTTAATTCCGTTCAGCTAAATGGTAATTCAGTCCCAATAGAAGATATATTTGTATCTACAACTTCCATTGAATGGACAAAACATTATTAAACACGATGCAATGCGTAAGTGGGGCGAATCGTTACATTATTGTTAACAGTCAATTACTATATCAGCACACAATTACACAATTCATTGAATTAAATCTACGTTTACATATTCAAATTATGTTTTGTATATTAATGAACGGCTGACGTGTGGTTTTTATAAAGTTATGTATAAACATGTTTATTTGCATCGGATTAAATTCCCTATGACAGATTGTTGGTTTTCGGCGATGCTTCGTATGTGTCTGACCCATACACGTAGTGTTAGGGGCAAGTAACCCAGACAACTCGAGTACAGGTAAATTCATTTGTTATTAGTAAAAGTTTTGTTAATGTTTACCTCATCATAGTTTAATGACAATTGTTCCACAGAACACAATTAAGTACAATGCACATCATGAACATATTAACTCTATGACATTTCTTTAAATTTAAATTTAAAAGTCAAATGTTTTTTCCTAAAATAGAAAGTGCAGACAAGTGAGATATAATGAAATAATTTAAATGCGACTGTAACGTTTTCCTATTTTAGTGGTGCCATTGTTTTTGTCACTCCATGTTTCGCTTGTTTAATATCTTAATCTAGTTTTATAAATCAAACACACAAGACAATTATAATTAGCTTTTGTATTGATATACATGTTTGACCTCACATACAAATAAAATAGAATTCTGAATAGAGAATTCCATGTCTTGCTCGCGTAACCGTTGTGTGAAAAAAGATATATAAAAGGCCCTCCTAAGACCATATTGATTGCTGTGAGATCGTTAAGATACTAGTCCAGATCATCAGAATTAGACAAAACCAATGTTAATTGGTTAGAAGATCAATCTATTAGGAACTGGAATATTTGGGCTAACTTCAGAGTTCAACACATTTTCCCAAACCATGTAATTCATTATTTCATGAACTTCTTCTTGCAGCCGACATAAATGGCTGAAGGAGGCATCGAGCGTACTGTGTCAGGCACCGAGAGCGTTCCCCTACAAAGTAGCTTGTACAGTCGTTACTCACGGGTAAGTAAAGGAATGGAAAAAGGACCCAGATATAACAACATGAACTTCCGATGGTCTCGGGTAAGCGAGGAACTGAAAATGCTTCTAGACACAATATATATTGACAACACTTCTTTTACTGGTTCATAATTGAAATCAGTACATTGCAAACATAAATCGTATACCACCTCGTATTGAACAATGTATTGTTAAAATTGTAAGACAATAATTACGAGAATAAATGAATAAATATGTTTATCAGAAACGTTAATATAGCAAAAGTTATGACAAATACTACATACGAATCATTCGTTTCTAACATAGTAGCTGCGTGTTAAGTTAATACAATACTACATGCGATTCTGTGTATAACAACACGTTTGCCAACCCATTTGTTTTAAACAAAGTATTAACCATTATAGACTGACGACATCTACCGGATACGCAACTATAAATGAGTTATACTTAGTCTTACACAATTTAACTGGAACTTAACACAAAAAGTAGATATTTTTTGTCATTTCTCGCTGAAATCAATTTCTCTGCTTTATTATTCTACAGAACGATAATTAAATGTATTTGAATAAAACATGACCGCGTGCTATTTTAAAATACAATAATTAATTTTGGAGATTCTTTAGTTTTAAATCCAATATGATTTACGGGTCAAATACAATATGCATAACTATTCCACACAATTACAATATAAATTATAAATCCCTTTTTTATTTGAAACAAGTAAGTGTTATCTATTATTTTTAATTAATACAATTCGCCATAAACTGTAAAAACTTATAATTTAAAAAGACTCGATGCGCACATAATTAAGCTAGTCACCTACTTCCAATCCTTTATTTGCAGAATAGAAATAGTGATGTGTATAGTGAACGCCGTGGTTTGTGGACAAAATGTTCTTCCTTTCTATGTACACATTCATCATACTGATACAAAAATATAATTAATAAAAATGATCATTAAAATGTTCAGGTCCAGTAGATAGTTTTACTTGTTCTTTATGAATTGTTTTCCCCAATAGGTATTGTTAAAGATTACACCGTTATTGGAAGTATGTCCTGCATTGAAATCAAATATGTTTTTAATTCCTTTGTTTTGTAATATTCCCATTGCATATAAATATTGCCAAACAATCTGGATTAAAACACATCTCAGACAATAACAACGAAAAGGTGACATCTTTATAAGAAATAGAAAACCTTACTGAGGGATCTATGACAGAATAGTGACCAGCCAAGCAGCCACGAGTAGTATATGGACCGAACCCAAGAAAGAGATCGATATACTATTCGGGGCTGCCTGGCTGGTCACTATTCTGCCATTGGGCCCGAAGTGAGGTTTTCCATTTCTTATAGTATACCGAACAATATGTAGCAAATATATGTCAATTCCAATAAACATATTCCACCAATGTGTAACCATTTAATTACATTAAATATAGATGTTAGACTGATTATTATTAAATTTTCGTACAACGAAATTGTAACCAAATATATTTGCGTTGTGAAACGTGCACAACATTCTAGCGGGCACTATAAGTAGATGCGCGCGCATCTTTACCGGGCACTATTCAAATCAACGGACCTGTGTAGTTTATATACGCAAAGAACAAACATACTTATGTGAGGTAAACTATAAGCTGTTATTACATCTATAGCAGCGTTATAAATTAAATATGACCCTACCGCTCTACTACAGAAGCACTATTTAATAAGGCTGTGTGGCCGTTTCACAATCCGATCCTAAGGTACAACACCGCGGATTTAATAATGCCCTCTCAGCAAGGCTAACTTTATCACTTAATACATTCCCAATTGAAAACTAATTTCAATATTTCTTTTAAATTTGGGGTGTCTCTAAACTTAGACAGCTCTTGATGTGGCATTGCAGAATTGTATTAACTAGTTATTATTTTTCTACACCAACGATAACTATTATAAATAGTTTTTAAGAGTCTCCAAAGTATTTTAAAACCGTTTCAATGGAGCCATTTTATCTTATTATACACAAATGTACTGAATTGTACACATTTATGTCTTCGTTTAAAAATAATGTCCTCAATATCTGGTGTAGCTACATCAAAAGCACGTGTTTACTTCTTCACGTTAGTTGTTTGTATTTCTATACAACTGAACATAATTGTATTACACATAAACTTTACAGTTTCAAGTGTTAAACAAAATAATTATTCAAAATACATGAATATAGTAAGTCGTTTTGGCATAAATTATCTAATCAAGTAATGGACGAACTTTACGGATATTTAAACAAATCTCGCATGTAAATAGCGTCTCTAGCTATATGTAGAACCGTTTTTGTATGTCGTTGTAATCGATAGAATATAACAATACTTTTTAAGAACACAAAATAATACAATTTGAATCCGAATCAGTTTACATTTTAGTAACACACACCACCGAATTATATGTATTATTATTGTGTATGCAACAACTATATAGGCATATACTAGCTACAGACATGGTTAAATACAGCATTTCACATAATGTCAAAATGTATTTAGTTTAAAGTTATACATATACAAGTTATACATATAACACAATTATACAATTATATGAGTATCAAGTTTGCGAATGATTAGTGCTTATGTTATGAACTTACCTAACTTGAACATTTCACTTTTATTTTGTGTAGTTAACAACTGCGTGAGTTTGAACATGTTTGGTCTAACTCTATAATACGTTTTGATGTAGTTTTCTCTTATTTGGACAAATTTGGCACATTTAAACAAAAAGTGAAATTCATCCTCGACTTCATTGCTGTTAAATATTGGCAGATTCCTAAATTTCTTTCCATTCGATCATACCTACCAGTCTGAATTCTCGGGTTATGTGCACAGATGCGTAATTTCGTAATCGCCGAATTAAAATTTCTTGAAACAATTGTCTCTAAATATGGTTCAAACGCGAATGTTTTTTTTAATGCTTTATATACAATTAGTACCCTATTATCATTAATATCTCGTGTCCACTCGTGTAAGTATTCGTCAATAACTCTTTGTTTGAACAAAGACAAAAAATTAGCCTCGTTCAATTTATTATCATTTAAGTCAACCAAACCATCTTCCATTATGGATCGTAATATAATATTGTCACTTTAAGTTATTTTAAACCAATATTTTACAATCCGTACATATCTGTTAATATATAACGGGTATCTACCAAGTTTGCCGTAAACGCGTACATGTGAAGTTGATTTCTTGACACCAAGAACAGCTTTGCAGAATTTAAGGTGCAATTTTTTCAACTCGCTACACTTTAAGAAACCCCATAATTCGTTCGAGTATTTAATAATTGCAGAGACAAACGCATCAAATAACTGCAAAGCTACCTTTGGTTTACAACTATAGTTTTTCGGGTTTGTTAACAATATGATCAGTGCTTTTAGGCCCTTACCACGCAAAGTGTTAGTATTAGGATTGAAATTCCCGGTATAATTAAGTGTTACACCCAGATATATAAAGTCGTTCACAATTTCTATGTTATCATTTCCATATTTCCAAATCTCGTTACGTCTGGAAGCTCCTTGTTTACGGAATTAAATAATTTTTGTTTTCGGTATGTTGATTTGCAGCCCCCATATCTTACAATAATCTTGTAAACGATCAGGGGACATGTGCAGGTCTTCCGGCGTTTCGCCTAATGCAACCATATCGTCTGCAAACGGTAGTAAAATTAAACATAGGTCTTGTAATTTTGTTCCCGCATTATGTCTATTTTGCAAGGTCGTCTAAGATAAGAGAAAAAAGTATCGGCGATGTTACCACCCCTGTCTTAGTCCGACTGCTATATAAAAATATTCCGAGTATGTGTTGCAATGTCTAACACAACATTTTACAGATTGGTACATACTGCGTATAATTCGCAAAATTTTACCGTCCACATTCGACTTATATAACTTTAACCAAGGTGCATTTAAATATATATAATCGCATTAACGTTTCATATCAACGAAGCAACAATACAATCGTGTATTCATATTTACATATTTAACAATAATAGAATGTAGTATGAAGACGGCATCTATAGTTGACCTGCCTTTTCTAAACCCGAACTGCGCGTCGGAGATAACATCATTGTTTTGACACCATGCCGATATTCGCTTGTTGAGTATACATGTAAACAGTTTTGCAAAGCAACTTAATAAGGTGATGCCTCTATCATAAGTAGGATCGGATTTATCACCCTTCTTATACATGAGGATTATAATCCCTTCAGTCCAAGCTAACGGAAATTTGTCTGTATTTAAAATCATGTTAAAAATCGTTGTTATATTACCAGCCAAAATATTACAGACTTCTATAAAATATTCGTTAAGCAAATTATCTAAGCCACGCGATTTACATTTCTTTAGGAGGGCAATAGCTTAAATAACTTCATTTTATGTTATTTGGTTATCAAGGTCCCCTAAAACATGTTCGAAATTGTCAAAGTCATGGTTCAAATTTAAATCTTCTGCATTATCATTATTAGCATGATTTTCATCTGAAAACATTTGCTGGAAATGATTCTTAAAATCATTAAGCGCTGTATTACTATTATAACGTGTTGTTTTCTGGGATCTAAAGTACCTCCAAAAGTCCTTAGGTTTATTCCGTTTTAGGTCTTCGAATTGTTTACAGCGTTTTTGATTGTATGCCTTACGTTTATTTTTTGTTATTATTTTAAATTTGCTTTTAAATTGGCACATTTTGACTCTATCCGTATCGCTATGAGAGTTATTATATATATATTTACAATGCATCTTTATACGATCGTTTCGCTTCACCGCATTCTTCAAACCATTTATCACTATCCGACATCGTATGTCGTTCAAATTGTGGATATTTTTTAACGCGTTTGATAAATAATGGGTCAGCGATACCTCTTACAATATTCGTGATTTTTTTTACAAGGGCGTCAATATTTGCTTCATTGTGTTCTACATGACTATGAATTAACTCGTTAAAATCGGTGGCACTGCTAATTTAGGCATGTCGGAAATGCTTCTTTCATCATCCTTCCAATTCATGTGCTCGCATACGTATGGTTCTTCTGCTAAAACTCGCACGTTAAATTTTACATTAAAAGACAGCTGGGCGTGATCACTGAAATTGTTAAAATCTTTTACACTAAAGTTATCTTCATCTGCAAGTCCATGAATCTAACAAAACAATTAAATCATTCTGTGATAAAAAAAGAAACGAAATCTGGATCCTCTCGCTTCGCTGCACTCAGCCCATTGCAGTTCCAGACTTCACATTTCAGTCCATCCGGTCCCTCCTACGCGTCCTTTATTGGCCTGCCGTCAATGTATAAAGTGTCAAGATATTGCATAAGATCCTACTATATGTTAGGATGTTTCTGGGAAGTGTGGAAACATGTTTACTCGTGATACAGCACATAAAACAAACCATGTATTAATCGTTATTACACCATTAAATAAGCATTGACATATGTCAGACAATAATAATTTGATAATTATAAATCGTATAAATTATATTATCATTGATACCTTTGGTGTAAATCGCGCAAGTACATTACGTTCGTACCAAGCACACAATAAACATATACTACAGAAATACATAATTTCATTTAAATGAACAAATGAAATATTTTTAGTGCAATTGACGTCATGTCTTTTAGTTTTTTCACTGCAATTAACGTTATTGTCTTAAAGTAATTTTCAGGGCACTGTTTAAGTAATCGATTAATAACTGAATCGAATTGGTTTAAAAAATTAATTAATTGCAAATACAGCTTTTGTATATAAATAGTTATATTTATGTTTCATTGTATCTATCCAAAGTCGCATATTAGAAATGACAATAAACTATTCATGTTCTGTTTATTTCAGAATCATGTCGAAAAAGGTTCCGTAAAAGTCTGCAAAATAATGACCCAGCTGGGATACGGAGAGGTGATCAGGCGGCAACGGATTTTGAAGTACAGGGAGGGTGATAGTCTGCGGAATCAGATAATAATAAAAGATTGTCTGCGGAATAACAAAATCGTTGATGTTACTGTCATCGCAGTCGAAAGCAGAGCCGAGGGGTTGACCAATTTGTTCGAAAGCGACTATGATATTTTAAACGTACTGAAAGACGTCTTGTGTGTGGAAGCATGTATAGATCTAAACACCATACCAGACGACATTGAGGTGTACAGGATGGATACATGTGTATTCCCTGGACACTGCAAGCTATTACTGGAAAGAAAAGCTTCAAGACGTCACCCTGCAATGATGAATGCTCTATGTGATGACGGAAAAGGAAACGATATGCTCAGCAGTGATTTATTTGTAGAAGACAATTCGAAATTTGAGTTGCCCGCAAAATGGGTCCAACAGGAACGTGCTGGGCCGTCACTTCCAATAATATTCAAAGGATTTGTAAAATTTGATATTGTGCACGCAATACAATGCCAATTCCCCGGCATCCTGCAGCGTTGGGCTGAACGATCTCGACATTGGCCGGCCCCGGATGTCGTCCAGAGAGTCGTATCACTGGGATCTTTTGTAACCCCAGTAGGATGTAAGGGCAGTGAAGACGAGTTTTTAGAGTGGAGGATTTGCTTTAACACAGGTGAAACAGAACTCGTTAACAATCTTAACGGCACACAGGCAAAACTGTAGGTTATTTTAAAAATGATCGTAAAAGATGTACTTAATCCACAGAATAAAGAAATAACATCATACGTGCTGAAACATATAGTATTATGGCAAGCTGAAAACAATTCAGCCTCACTATTTCAAAAGAAGAATTTATTTTATTGGTTAAATGACGCACTAGGAACGCTTAGAACAGTAATAACCTCCAAACAGCTTCGATATTACATGATTCCTGAGCGTAATCTGATGGCAGCGTGTGGATTGCAGAAAGAACAGCAGCGTAAATGGGTAGCAGATATCACGGACATGATGGAGGAAGATCCGATGGGGGTTATAATGAGATTGCCGAAGATTCAACAGTCCGTTTGGCACCCAGAGCCGATGCTGTGGTTCAGCAAGAAAAATATGGAGCTGGAGATGCTCCAGCTGGATGAGATTATTATAGCCGCGAAATATGCAGCTGAGAACGGGAGTATGATGGCAAAGACCATCATGCAAGAAAAAATACGTAGATGATAGACGAGATAATGCTAGGAGTACACATGATTATGGATGTTGACATTAATAATGACCCGCTGGATATATTCAACAGAATTATGATGTTACTCGTATTATGAATTGCAGGGGTAAATTTATTTAATCACGCATTTTACAACTGAAGGGTGTTGTCGCAGACCTGGTTATTGTAATGCCTTATAGTGAAATTTAAAACACTATTTATGAAAAAAATATACATCTCTGCAAAGTTGTGTTTAAAAGGAACATCATAACCTGTTTTCGGTAAGGTATTCTTATGTTATTTAAAAAGGGATGTAATCCACACTGGTTTCATTGGTTGTCCCATTTTTAAGTTATACTTAAGGGGTGTTGCGGCAGTTTATTTAACCGAGGATATATTTATTGCAACACCTGATGCTATTATCACAACCCAGTATTTTTGTTATAAGAATCATCACAAATGACCGAGTTGGTTCATAATAGGCACAAAGGTCAGTGGTTCGATCCCAGGTGCGGCTAACTTTTTACTTCTTTTTTTCTTTCTTTTATTTCATCTTGTTTTTTACTGGAGCTCTTGTTGTTTACATTAATCAATTCAAAGCATTTAATCACAAACTTCAAAACATGCCGAAATGTGTCAACAAGTACCTGTTGTTGATGATTAAGGTCGAGTTTGATACTGTATGGTATTATGTTTGTGATTAAATATTGTTGTTATTGTTGCGTTTGTTTTGTAAGCTGTTATGATCACAGTTAAGATTGTAAAAAAATCTAATGTTTGTGCATATCTCTAACAATCTATGTACCGGTACTTGGGTTATGCCTTATTGCTGTATTTTATGAAATTTGACATAGACGGTAGGGATTTTTTAAACAAAAAAAAAACTTTGTTAAAAGTGCGTGTTTTATGATGACATAACGTTGATGAACATATGAGCAGTTTCGCAGAAAACTATTAGATAGAACTTTTTTTAATTTTACTTTTTTAAATGGTAAAAAATTGACGTTTTTTTTGGGTGACATACAAATTATAAAAATTAAATTTCTTAAAATTTAACTTGTGTTCTCCATTTTTTTTGGTAGTTTGTGGTTTAATTAAATGGTATATGATGTATCTTAGCTTATATAATATCTACATGTTGCCAATGTCATAGGTTATTAATCATTTTTATGCAATAAGAGATTTTTCGGTTTAAATGAAAAAGTACATGTTTTTATAATGACGAATAAAATCAAAACAAAGCCAGTGACCCTATGTTTTTATTTCATTTTTCATATAGTATTTGTATGTAGTACTTGAATATAAATTTTGAACAAAATCTATTAGATGGAAAAAAATCAACAAAACTGCAGCAACACCCCTTAACAATGCTTTAACACTAAATAAAGCAAACATACTACACAAATATGTTTACAAGTCTTCTAACAAGAATATAAACAATAACAGCTCTTAACTCCAACTCATCAAATGTGATGAATTACCATCATTATAATTTCCCTTTAAAATTGACGATAAAGATTGTCTGTACATTTCGTTCTTATTCGAACATAGTAAGTTGAGAAGTTACAGTTCTAACAGTGTTCTTATTTCCAAAACTGAACATAACTGCTTATGTAATAATTATTATAATATTACAGGTTAGCCCACTAATTGCATATTTAACTTTTCGTTAGTTTGTGTTATATTGACTGTAACTACGTGTTGTGCAGGTATATGCATCATTGTGAACATATGCCTATTCCCTCGAAAATAATACAGAAAAACATATGTGGCCGACCTACCTGTCCTTTCCTTGTCGGAGACGTTAGCAACGGAAACAACGTTTTGCCTAATGTTTGCTCTCTGGTCAAATACAGTAACAAACAAACGAACGTTTCAAAGAGTGTAAGAAACGATGCAAACCGGTGAACGTAAAGACACTTATTAAGTTAAATCGTTATCAATGAAATGTGTCAATATATTTGCTCACCGTTGATTACTGTAATTTAGTTTTTTTTAAATCATCATTTGCGTTAGTTTGGATAGTTCTGCGAGTATCGTAAATATTTGGTAGATGTTGGCATATTATACGCACCGATTGTTGTGCTGAATATGACATTAAGTCAGGAAGTGAACAGAACACAACCCAGCATCATTGAGACTTATAAACGACATATAATTTACTCTTATATTCTGGTACATCACTGATGAAAATGTGTCGGCACCAATGTTCTTGAAATCTTCGCTTTCTGAGAATTTCATAAATTCGAATATAGTTTAGAGTGGAAACATTTACGTAACACGAGATCAACTTGCTGCATTTGTATGTATTACATGAAAAAAACGATACAAGCTTAAGTACCATATTTACTAAAATATCGCGACGGGCTGTTCGAATTCTGATGTTATTTGATGAGATTTGTAATTTGATAAATTTCGACGAAAGCTAATTTGACACTATAAGCGAAGTTTCGGTTTCTTTTTCCATGTCTCCCGATCGTCATCGCCGACGTCAGCAAGCAACATCTCTCCAACCGTGCACGTTGGGAAGTGATAACGACCCAGGGTCAAGTTTGGAACCCCGAAACCGACAAGAGAAGAAACGAATTTAAAACAAAGCGTGTGCTGACCGCTTCCATAAGTGAAAGATTCTCGAGCATGTAACCCATCTGCTCCCGTAGTCATACAATTTCGATGAACCATGGAAGAGGTATATCTCCCATTTTGACTATTGCGTACAGCTTGAAAATTGGAGTGTCTTATTCCTGACATTTAGTTAACGCGGGAGGGCGAGGCAGTTTTACATGGAAATACTAGTACGTTGGTTAAACGTATGCAGCAAAGATATGGCAGCAGTCAATCTGAATCTGAGAACGTTGGCCGTTGGAAACTGGGCAGCGCCGCTCCGGGAAAAGTATCAACTCTTTTTGTGATGCCATCAGGCCAATCACAAAGAAAGCGTACAGACAGTAGTTGAATATGGAATCTCGAACATTGTCGCTTAAAATCAATTATATAAAATAAATCCCCTTAAAATGAGTCGTTGTATCGACACAACTTTTCAAGCATGTATGAGACCGCTGCAGTTATCGGCAAATATGAGTCGATCCTTGAGGACTGTCCAAGATCAAACCGGGTTCGAGCCGTGGACACCAGTCTCGTTTACCGTGCGTTGGCGGATCTAATTAATGGCAAGACAAACACAAACGTCACCAAAATCAACGTGTTGGGCGCGCAAATGTTTCAAGTGCAGCTAAGAAACACGCCTCTTCCGGGACTGCCCTCTGAGGTCAACTTTTGGCACGTAAATTAACCTACTCCTTCAAATTTGTCTCAGGGAAACGGCTCGAGGTCGACACCGTCTGCAATGTGTCAACTGAATCAAATCAAATTCAGCCTGCTAGAAATGTAATACGCACCGGGTGTTTTCTGATAAAGTTTGGGACAATGGATTGTGCGTGTAAGGCAAACTTGCTGCCTGATTAATTAAGATATCTCTCAAGTTTCAAAACAAATATTAACTTTATTTGCAAACCCAGTATACGATGCCGTTTTAAATATTTAAATAAAGGTAACTGTCATGGCGAAACGGTTTTAGAAATAGTAGTAAATGGTTGTAACTTAAACATTAAGGGCTTAGTTTGTGACATTGTGCCAGATGTCATAATTGCTCAGAATTTTTACATCAAAGTATGCTGCAAATATTGATTATAAAAGGGGGTTAACGTGTTACCTATTGTTATGAGGTGTCGTTATTTGTTGGTTTTCAAAGGTATGTTTCATGTCGCATTTATTTGCGGACTAATGGCAAAAATGTTATTCGTTCAGCAGCTTTTGTTTCTCTCGGTATCTATAATAAAGATAAACTAACACACTACTATTGACAGACCTATTGGCTCCACAAATTATAACTGTATTATGTTGACAGATGTGAAAACTACAAACGATAGTGTCGTTAAAGTTAATTATGTCTGTTGTCCTGACACGCCTGTAACTTGACAGGCAAGCCAATCAGTTGGCAATTGTGAACTTTAAATCGACCGATACATTTCATATACCTTTGAAGTTCGATCGATGATACAAACGGCTGGAAATAATTTGTAAAATCTTAAAAATCGTAAAAACAGCTATACACAGTGCACTTTTACCATACCGCACCTACAGAGCACGGCAAATACAGGGCTCACAAATCATTAAAGCGAGTATATCGGCTCGTTTCGGCTGATTTATAACATATCGGTAAATAACATTTTGTAGTGTGACGCGAACGCTATTAATACATGTAGCACGTAAAGGTAACGTGGCATTAATTCATTTTAGCTTGATATTGATCGAGTGATCATATTGAATGTAAGTTCATTTGTTTTTTTATAAACATAAGAAGTTATGTAAAAATTTACCTTATCCTTTTTATGAAAATTGGTTCACAATACTCAATAATGAACAATGTACATTGCGAAAATATGTATAAAAACATTTTTATTAAATAGTCATTTTTTTCTGAAATCGAAAGTGCGGAGACATTTTGCAAATAAATAATTTATTTAAATACTACTGTGACTTTTTCCTATTTCAATGGTGCGCGTGTTTCACAATGCATGTTTCAGTTGTTTAATTTGTGAATCTAGCTTTTTATATCACACACATCAGACAATTCTTATTGCGATTGTATAAATATTCAAGTCTGGACACGCCTAAAATTTGAAAATAAATAGAAAGTGAATGGGGAATTCCGTCTTTTTGTTCCGAAATCGGTGTGTACAGAAAATGAATCGACAACACTATTAAGACAACGTCGACTGATTTCCAAATCTAAAGATCATATTTCAAATCACTAAAATACACAGAACCGATATTAATCTGTTCGAAGATCAATCTATTACGAATTGGAATCTTTAGGTTAACATGTTTAATTCGGAGTGATGAGTATCTTCATATTTAATGGATGTCATTGTTTAATACATGTCTTCTTGAAGCCGACCGAAAATGGCGGAGAGTGGAATCGAAGGTACTGTGTCAGACACTGAGAGCGTTCCCAGAAAAAGCGTCCTGTACAGTCGTCACTCTCAGGTATGTCAAGGATTGAAAGTGTTCCAAAATATAACAGCATATACAGTCGATAATTACGGGTAATTGAGTGGCGGAAAGCTTTCCTATACACAGCACCCTGTACAGTTGTCACTAGTTGATAAGTCAAAAACTAAAAGCAATTCCAGACACAGCACCCTGTACAGTTGTCAATCGTTGGTATGTCAAAAATTAAAAGCATTTCCAGACACGAAATTGTGTACATGTGTTCCCAGACACAACAGTATGGGCACTCGTTACTATCATGCAGGTCAGCATCGTCGGATACCCACGTTCGACCCATTCCGCTACTCTCCATTTATCGACCGTGGTACATTACGAATTCTTTTCATCGTTTTAGGTTGTGTCAAATCCAGTAATTTCATTGGATCCCTCACGGTTTCATTAGGATCTTTTTTACAAATGATACAACTCGTACTAAAGAGACTTAGGGTTTATTGTCAAAATGGCGTCGTCCGTAGAAATGGAATTTCGTCGTGCATGCGAATACTTTAAAATTGAGAATTTAAACGACTTTCAGAGTAAAAGTATCTCTAGTCTCTTACATGGGCGCAATGTCTTTTTAAGCACTCGGACAGGTGGAGGGAAAAGCTTGGTATATCAAATATATCAATTTATCAAACGATAAAATATATCCAAGCGAAGCATTGACACCTCCAAAGCGAAGAGTATTCTTTTTGTAAACTGCAATTTCATTGGTCTACTGAAAGGTTACAGTTAAGGTCAAAACGGCGTGTATTGCTAATATTTCCCCACGGCTAATGCTGGAGAGTAACAGGATGAATGAGTCGTGGGTATCCGACGATGACAGGTCAGAGAATTAAAGCGTTCCTTTTAGTCTGTTAAGTCTTACTCACGGGTCCGTCTGTGGCTGAAAGCGTTTCCCAGATACAACAGTCTGTTCAGTCTTTATTCAGGAGTGAGTAAAAGCGTTCTCAAACACAGCAGCCTGTATAGCCATCACTCTCGGGTAAGTCAGAGACTTAAAACGTACCCAAATACAGCAGCCTGTTATGTCATCATGTTCTGATAAGACAGTGTCAGAAAGCGTTCTCAAACACAACAGCCTGCGCAGTCATCAACCAAAAAGATTTACTATATCTAATGGATACGTTATTATAAAGGTAAAATTATATTTACATCTTAGAAAGTCTTACTAAAACGACCACAATTTAACGTTTTATTATCACAGGAGTAGATCTTTTTTTTGTGAATTCTCTATTTATTCAAATGTTTTGCTAAATGAATTACCCAAAGAAAATTAAATGCGTTAACTTTGTAAAACAAAGACATAACCGCGTGCTTTTTTAGAAGAAAATTCTCATTTTGGAGGTTCTTTAGTCTGTAATCCTAGTTAAAATTTATTTACGTGTCGGGTAGCCAAATACAAAATTCATTACAATTTCAAACAATAATAATAGGATTTTTTTTTTAATTCAATCGAATTTTGATATTAATAATATTTTCCCGATTCATTTAAAAAACAGTGGTAATCTATCTTTTTTATACTCACCATTAAGTGTAAAAACTATTAATATTAAATGGCAGACGCGACGCGCAAATAATTCCTCTAGTTTCCTTCTTTCCAATCTTTTTTTTGCAGATTTGAAATGTTGATGTATATAAAACGTGCCGTGTTTTTGTGGGCAAAAAAAGGTGGTTTCATTTTGTCTACACGTTCATCATTCTGATCACACAATATAATCAATTCAATTGTTTGTACATATTTTCCGTTCTAGTTATTTTAATTGTATTACTGTTATGGTCCAACACATATTTATATATATTAAACCATCGTTGGAGGTAAGCAATGCTTTTAACTCGACAACGTGCTTGATTATATTGCCATACAATACTCCCGCTGCATATACTTATCTCAAAACTAAATCTTGATGAAAACCCATCTTAGACATTCACATCAAAAACATGAAATATTAAGCTGTTATTACGCATATCATATTTAACATTATTTCTCCAAATACACGAACAGCTGAACAAATAAACAGACAAAATTTACAAAAGTTTACAAAAATCATAACAATCATTGGTTAAAATCGAGTAAAAACATTAAGTTCGTACCAAGCGCAAAATTAAGTTATTTGTACAGAGCTTTCGGACAGAAATACATAATTTCAGTCAAATGAAAAAATGCAATATTTTTCAATGCAATTAACGTTTTTGTCTTTTAGCTTTTTCAGTGCAATTAACGTTTTTGTTTTTAAGTGGGTTTTTTTTTCAGTGCAATAAACGTAATTGTCTTTTAGTTTTTTTCAGTGCAATTAACGTTATTGTCTTTTATTTTTTCAATGCAATTAACGTTATTGTTTTTTAGTTTTTCAGTGCAATTAACGTTTTTGTAATGAAGTAATTATCCGTGCACAGGGGCATCAATGCTGTTTAGGTTATCGATTCATAACTGAATCGAATTGGTTAAAAAAAAATGCAAATATGGCTTTCGTATATAAATAGATATATTTAAGTTTCATTGTTTCTATATAAAATCGCATATAAGAAATCAATTAAACTGCATCATTAAATGACAACGAATTGGACAATACTGGAAATGTGATATTTAAATCAAAATTAATTACTATATTTATTTCAGAAACATGTCGAAGATGCGTCCGTAAACGTCTGCAATATAATGAGCCTGCTGGGATACGGAGAGTGGATCAGACGGAGACGGATTTTGAAGTACAGGGAGTTTGATAGTCTGCGGAATCATAGGGTGATTAAATCTTGTCTGCGGAATAATAAAGCGATTTGTTTGAGTGGCATCACAGTCGGAAGCAAGGCAGAGGGGCTGACCTATATTCTCGAAAGCGACCATGACTTGCTACTCTTGCTGAAAGGTGTCCTATGTGTGGAAGAAAGTATTGATATTCGCACCATACCAGATGACATAGAAGTGTACAGAATGGATACACGTCAAAACCCTGGACACTGCAGGATGTTACTGGAGAGAAAAGCTTCAAGACGTCACCTTTACATTATGAATGCTCTATGTGATGACGGAAAAGGCAACACTATGCTTAGCAGTGGTTTATATATAAAAGAAGTTTCGAAATTTAAGTTTTCTTCAGACTGGGTCCCACTGGGACGTGCAGGGCCTTCACTACCAATGATATTCAAAGGAACTTTCAAAGTGGACGGTGTGCACGCAATACGGTGCAAATGCCCCGGCACCCTGCAACGTTGGGCTGAACGACCTCGACATTGGCCGTCCCCGGATGTCGTCAAGAAAGTCGTATCATTTGGATCTTGTGTTACCCCAGTAGGATGTAAGGGCAGTAAAGACGAGTTTTTTGAGTGGAGAATTTGCTTTAACACAGGTGAAACAGAACTCGTTAACAATCTTAACGGTACACAGGCAAAACTGTATGTAATTTTGAAAATGATCGTAAAAGATGTACTTAATCCACAGAACAAGGAAATAACATCATACGTGATAAAAAATATAATATTATGGCAAGCTGAAAGCCATCCAGCCTCGCTATTTCAAGAGAAGAATTTATTCCACTGGTTAAATGACGCTCTGGGAACGCTTAGAACTGTAATAACCTCCAAACAGCTTCGATATTACATGATTCCTGAACGCAATCTGATGGCAGGGTGTAAATTGCAGGATACACAGAAGCGTAAATGGGTAGCGGATATCACGAACATGTTAGTGGAAAGTCCGACGGATATTATAATGAGATTGCCGAAGATTCGACAGGCTATTCTTTGGCTCCCAGAGCCGATGCTATGGTTCAGTAATCAAAAGACGGAGCTGGAGATGCTCCAGCTGGATTGGATGAATATAGCCGCGAAATGTGCTGATGAGAACGGGGGGTATGATGGCAGGGATGCCATCATAAAAGAAACAAGTAGACGCACAGACGAGATAATGCTAGGGGTCTGTGAACAAATGATTATGGAGTTTGACATTGTTAATGACCCGCAAGATATATTCAACAGAATTATGGGTTGTTATCATAAATCGCAGTGATAAATTAATTTTATCACGCATTTAGCAACTCGGTGTGTTTTCACAAACGTTATTCGTGTAATTCCTAATAGTGAAATATAAAATAATGTTTACGGAAAAATATATAATCTCTTTTAATTTATATTTAAAAGTAACATAGGAACCTGTTTTAGGTAAGATATCCTTATTATATCTAAAAGAGGATATAATCCACACCGGTTGTCCCATTTTTAAGGTATAATATACTGCGTTTTAACACTTAAGAAAGCAAAAAACTTCCTTGATTTCTAAAGGCCCGACTAGCTCCAACAAAGTATTTGATATGCAAATAAGTGGTACCTATACTTGCTTAAAGTAAGAAAGGCACTTACACGATATCATCGCAATGCTAAGCTAAACGGATCTTAATTTCAACAGCCCGACGCGAGACAATCGAAAATAGAACGCGACAACAAGATGACTATAACGCGACAGTACGACGACGATACTGAGCTAATACGACGATTATTACGATGACTATAATGCGATTTAATTATGTCACCATCGTGCTGTCTCGTTATCATAATCGTACGGTCGTGTTGTCGCGTTATCGCGCTATCCTATTCGTGTTGTCTCCACGAGTTTGAGGTATTTTTTGCAGTATTTAGAAAGAACAAGGACCATGGTCTTTTCTTTGCATTTGGTTTTCATTTTTTTGTTTTCTCGAAGCATCAAGTTTTACACAAGTACCGAAGTACAGTGATCATATATATTTTTTCATATAACGTGTAACTAATAACCTAAGGAGCAAGAAAACAAATAAAAATGGAAGAAGAGGTTTTTGAAAAACGTATTTGAAAAAGAAAGAAAAACAGTGAAAATATGCGCAGAAAAATGTTAGCCCACAAATGTATTTGTTTTATTGTATATACGCTAAAAAACGTTTAAAATTGGTCTCTAAATATGCAATTTATTTTTGCTTATAGCAATCATTTCTTCAATTCTAAGTCAACGCTGGAGGTAAGCTTTAAAATTATGGATTGTGGGTACATTGTATTTGTGCCTGATTTTTATATTCTTTTAATGAAAAAATCGCCAGTGATGTAATTAAACGAACAATTACTGATGTTGGTAAAATTTGAGATCATGCCAGAATGTTTGTATTTGTTGTGCATTCCCCAAACATGAATATGTGAGTCAATCGTCATGCAATAAAAAACAATCACATAAATTGGTATTTTCTTGGACAAGTGAATTTGTCAATGGAGATCTTATTTTGTATTTGGTCAAAAGCAATAACAATCATGATGTTTTACCCAAAGCGATCATACTTCAAAAAATAGCTTGTAGTCGTTTATTTAGAGATGTTTAAAGGAATCCATGCCCGCTGAACGCACAGAAACCATTCTTATATAAATGTCTGAATACCCTCTGGTTACGTATGTTGAAACGATCGGTCTACCTAACGGAACATCAGAAAGATATGGATGGTACCCGATAAATGTGTCCAACGCAGCAATCAAGATCGATAAGCCCGCGTCACTCATCGAAATGTCACGTAACTCACCAAAAGTGTCGCCCCTGGTAGCAATACTTGAGATAACAAAATAATTATTTTGGTCAGCTCCTGCATGTACACAACATTCCTTACGACCGAATTACTACCAATTATGTCACGTAAACAATAGTTCCACATTAAACTGATCCATTGAATACTTTCCTATTGAAATTATGAGAAGAAATAAAACATGAATCGAGAATGTGATATTTTTAATGTTGGAAATTGAAAACAATGTGCAACAGCAAAACAAAAACTGATTTTCATTTTTTATCATCAGAAATAAAAAAATATATACAACAGCCAGAACAAAGACACAATTTTATTTAGGTCTACCTCAATGACAGCTTTAATCCGATTCTTATAACAATAAAGTAACAACTATATGCACTTACATGTTCTGTTTGTCCATCCCTTTATCGAAATGTATTTTAAAGCACACTGTTTGAGTTTTTCTTCATGGCGTTTGTATCAACTGCTTACCAT
Organism: Dreissena rostriformis; assembly: GCA_007657795.1. NCBI lineage: Eukaryota > Metazoa > Mollusca > Bivalvia > Myida > Dreissenidae > Dreissena > Dreissena rostriformis. The sequence goes on along the minus strand of VMBQ01004116.1, from coordinate 59,679 downwards.
TCTGACCTAAAACACGATTTACAAAATCTTAATCCTGTCGGAGCGAGTTATTTAATTTCTATCGAAATGAACAAATATGCATGACAAACACACTATCCGAAATACGTTTTGTATTCGTTCAATGCTTTAAAAATATTAAATATTTTACTGTTAAAAAACCACCACGTCCAAATTCTTGTCCCTAAAATCCACAGAGTCTTGCTTGAACTAGATAATTATGTTTCGTCAGAGAAATGACGTCAAACGAGCAAACGTCATAAATTGCGTAATCAGGTGAATGGAAATAAAAATACGGAAAGCCGGTTCTGTAATATGTTTTAAAGAAGATGCAAAGAAGGATGATATGTAATATAAATGATAACATTCACCATGCGAATCAATAATGCGTCACCCTTGTGAAGTGTATTGGAAAGGTTACACTCAACTATGTGTCACAACTTGCGTAGGAATACACTACTTTCTGTTGACCGGAGATAGGAAAATTTATTCGACCCTGCTTTATTTGGTCAATGTTTGCAACAGAGGCAGGATAAAAGTTAATACACTTGATCTCTATTTGTACGAAGAAGGTACACCTGCGTGATGCACGTTTGAAAGTATTGATTCAACGATATTGATATTTTTTTCATATCGAATGCAACAAATAATATAGGCAAGTCACTTAATTGTTTAAACTTGTTTTAACTTTCGATTGAACTCATGAAGACAGACAGTTAAATATTCCTATCTCAAACTATTTGTGCAGACAGATCGCTTACTACATTTATACTTAAATATACATGTCGAACGAACTTAATGTTGTCAAAGCGTTAACCAAAGCACATACGTTTCTAAGGTTGTTTACCTACGGGTGTATCTCAATGTATTCTGGTTAAATATGTGTTCCTTTTTACATTTTGCTGTCATATTAGGTAACACTCGAATAATTTAAGTAACACAATTTATGGCAGATACTATGCAAAGGACATATCTTATTAAATGAAAATATATGAATGTACGTATTCCAGGATATGCACTACTGATACTTCTATTAGCAATTAATAATTAATAATAACTGCTAAATTGTTAACTTTTCTCTTCCGTGATTTAAATGTGAATATTACTTCTTTTGTTGTATTATGTTTATTTATTATATACCTCATGTTTAATGCTTAAGACGTGTTCCTAGAATGAATTTTTGTACAGAACTGTTGTTTATATGTTATCCTTGGAGGGGAAAACAAAATCTATGAAATAAAAAATATTTCTATCTTCTATTTGCATACATACAATCGACTATACTTCCCAAACTGCTCAAATTGTCGGCGCCATACTACCGCGAATTTCTAAAACATGAGACTAAGACGCGTGAAACAAAGTTTCCACTAACCTTTTTTAGGTACCGATCTTTTTTTTGCCTTCCTTGTTTAGTTTTCGGTCGTTTGTGCTACATTCCGTCTTATATGCTTATTCAAGTGTGAAATGCATCCATAGTAAGAAAATAATACAGAAAACATATGTGGCCAACCAACCTGTCCATTCCTTGTTGGAGACGTTAGCAACGGAAACAACGTTTTGCCTAATGTTTGCTCTCTGTCAAATACAGTAACAAACAATCGACCAGTTTTAAAGAGGGTTAGAAACGATGCAAACCGGCGAACGTGAAAACACATTAAAAACTATTTTAAGTTTAAAATCAGAATTCGCGTATGTGTGAGAGTCACGTATAATAGCATTACACATTGTAATGGCAACAAATTTGCCAGGCAAGGGGACGTAAGTAGCAGTATTATCTCCAACCTGTAAATAAACTTGTTGTTCCTCTTTCTAAGATCTAAATGTTATAGAGATGTTTTTATCACCGGAGATATAGGACATATAAAATGTTAACTTTTCAATGTTCTATTAAGTCACAATCGCAATGGAACTCTAAATAGGATTAAAAGAAAATAATAGGATATGACTATACACCCTAAACAGACCGACATCATTGTCTTTAGAAACCGTGCTTCGCTTCGATAACACATGCATTGCGTTTATGATAATCATTAGACGAATGTAACTTGCGAGTATAAATACATGTGACTCCTTTTTACACACAGCCTTATTAAAGCAAATATACGTTTAATGTTGTAAAACGATGCTTTGGAAACGTGCGACCGTTTAATGCTAATCGAGGAGGCCGCAAGTGAAGTGTGTATGTTCATTCTATGCTGATATTCAAGTTAGCCAATAGAAACTGCATATAATTTTCGACATCCTTTAAATACAATAACATGCAATTAAATATCTGAAAAAGATTTGTAGTTAGATGTTCTGTGCCAAAATATTTTTTACATATATGTTGCTTTCATTCATACATAAGAGAATTATTGAGATCAAACCATTTTACTTGATAACATTTAATGCACAAGAAATCAACATTAAATATCCACTGTGTTATTGTGTTACTCTTTATTTGTATCATCTTGTACAGCTATCTATCAGCATAGAAATAAATTGCGTTGTAAAAAACGAGAAGCATAAACATATGCCGTGTTTTGTATAGAGTAGAAATATTGTTTCCACTTAATAACTTTAAACATGAGCAATCCACACGAGACCAAAATTTAATTTATGCAAGCATAATGATAACTTTAAACTTTTAATTTATGTCATCTTTGCAAATCTAAACGATTTTAATAATTTATGATACTTACGTGTTTTGAAAAGTAATTGGTGTGAAACAGTTATTTTATTTAATACGGCTTAATGGTGAGTTTAAATGATGCATCAAACTTTTATAAATCAGTAATGCTGTTGTTGTTTACAAAGTGTATGATATAGACTGTGGTCCTTCTTTAAAATTATGTCAAAATGTTCGATCAAACTTATGTTGTTATAATCGCTGAGACTATCAGTTTTGTTCAAGTCTATTTTAAAAGACAATTGTTTAATTGGCATGAACTGGTTTTTCGATTATACATGTATTGTCTCTCTGCATTGTCGTTTAGTTATTGGTCCATTAACTTGATTTGTGTATAAACTATTCTTTAAGAAATATAGCTTGATATTGTTATTTAAAGTATATCGCCTCAAATGACTTGACAACTTTAAATACGAATTTGAAAAGAAATGACAGCGAACAGAATGTAGTAATAAGCGAAAAAACACATTGTTCTTAATAGTTCTTTAACATAATGCGATCAGTGACATTTTGATCCTGTCAGTGAGAAACAAAGCAACACACATTAGAAGAGATAATACGCCTTGAATACAATCAATGCAATACCCCTTTACAATGAATTCCGTTCAGACAAATGGTAATTCAAGCCCCATAGAAGATATATTTAATCTACCACTGCAATTGATTGGGCAAAATGTTATTGAATATGAGGCCATCCGTTAGTGAGGCGAATCGGTATATTATTGTTTACAGTCAATTTATGCAATATATCAGCACACAATAACACAATTCATTGAATTGAATCTACGATTATATATTCAAATTATGTCTTGTATATTCATGAACGGCTGACATGTGGTTTTTATAAACTTATTTATGCACATGGTTATTTACATCGGACTAAATTCCCTATAACAGACTGTTGATGGTCGGCGATTGTTCGTATGTGTCTGACCCATCCATGTAGATTCAGGGGCAAGTTACCCAGACAAATAGAGTAAAGGTAAGTTCATTTGTAATTAGTAAACGTAAGAAGTTTTGTGAATGTTTACTTCATCATATTTTAATGACGATTGTTTCACAGTACACAATAAAGTACAATAAACATCATGAACATATTTACTCTATGACATTTCTTTTAATTTTAATTTAATAGTCAAATGTTTTTTTTTCTGAAATAGAAAGTGCAGACACACTTTGACATATAATTCATTATTTAAATACGACTGCAACTTTTTCCTATTTTAGTGGTGCCCTTGTTTTTGTCACTACAGGTTTCGCTTGTTAAATATCTAAATCTAGTTTTGTAACACACACGACTCAATAATAATTAGCATTTGTATTAATATACAATTTGACCCCGCTTACAAATGAAATTAAAATCTGAATAGAGACGTATATGTCTTGATCGCGTTACCGTTGTGTAAAAAACAAGATAGTAAAGGCCCTGTTAAGACCATATAGATTGCTGTGAGATCGTTAAGATACTAGTCCAGATCATCAGAATTAGACAAGACTGATGTTAATTGGTATGAAGATCAATCTTTTAGGAAGTGGAATTTTTGGGCTAACTTCAGAGTTAAAGAAATGTTCCCATATGATAAATTTCATTAACGGCTCTTTGCAGAGAAACAGAAATGGCTGAAGGAGGAATCGAGCGTACGGGGTCAGACACGGAGAGCGTTCTTCTAAACAGCAGCTTGTACAGTTGTCACTCACGGGTAAGTCAAGGAATGAAAGAGTTTCCAGATATAATAGCATGAACTTCCGTTACTCGAGTAAGCGAGGAACTGAAAATGCTCCTTGACACAGAAGCCAGTGCAGCCTGTACAGTTGACCGAATCGGGTAAGTCTGGGATTAAAAGCAATCCCCAATACACAGCCTGTAGCTGACTTTCGTGTAAGTCAAACGATAAAAGCGTGTCCAGACACAGCCGTCTGTATACATGAAGTCGTCTTGTTCGGGTAAGCCAGAGATTGAAAGCTTACCAAGATACAGCATCATGTACAGTTTTCTCACAGATTAGATAAGGACTGAACTCGTTAACAGACACCGAGGCACGTACATCCGTCACTCTTAGGTAAGTCACGAACTGAAAGCGGTCCCTGATATGGCTGCCTGTACAGTCGTCACTCTCGGAAAAGCCAGTGACTGAAAGCATTATGAGACAAATCATCTTTTACAGAAGTAACTCTTGGGTGAGTCGAGGATTGTAATGGTTCCCACAAAAAACAGCGCGTACAATCATCATCCTCAGATAAGTCACAGACTTAGAGCGTTCCCATACCCAACTGTCTGTACAGTCATCATTCCCGTATAAGTCAGTGTAATAATACGTTCCCTGACACAGCATCCTGTACATTCGTAACTTTCTGCGAAGAGAAGTGTATAGAGTTTGATTTTCTAGGCACATTGCCTTTTTTTATATAAATGTAAACAACACAATATTTTGCACAGGAACATTTCTTGAGAAATTAACAATAAATATCTTTAAAAGGAGACAAAGAGCGTTGAAATTAATACTGATGTGATTTAGTGTATTCAATATATATTGACAACACTTCTAAAACATGCCATAGTGACACACTGCTGGTCTACACAGAAATCAGCCCATGGAATGAAAGGATATCATAAACTTCAGAACAAACCAAGTTGTTTACTTGAGTGTAAATATGTCACTTAAAGCTAACAGTCCTTGAACGCTGTAACCGCATCTTATCGTTGATGGTAGACCGCTTTTACAGGACCATTGTGTATTTATGACGCTAGGTTATCTACAAATCATAAATCATAATCTGAAATGCAAGGCTGTATCATGGCGTTGATCAGATCTATGAATAAACGGACCTGTGTTATCTGGAGTTAGCACGCGTGACTTCAGTGTGTACGCCCGTCTGATTCCAATAAACAGGATTTTATGACTTCGCAAAGTAGAATCGAAAACAAGTGAAACGTGCACAAAGATGAGATATATACAGAACTGCTTCAATTAATAATAGAGATATAACATGTATAANTATATATATTACAGATGTATATTACTAGCTAAACAGTACGTTTAGTCTCCCTTTATGTTGACCTTATCGTAACAGTTGTATTACAGCGGATGAAATTTCACTTGCACCATACTCTACGTACAAAATATGATGAATATATGGTACACATATCCTTAAAGCGAGTACACCGGCTGATATATGTCATGTCGGTAAATACAAATATCAAGTGTGACGCGAACGATAGGAATAGAATGTAAATCTAAAGATTACGTTTTTCAAGTTATTGCTGCTTGATGTGTATCGCTTTGATTACACTGGAGGTAAGATCATTCGTAATCAGTTTGTATATTTTTTTTTATAATTTTAACCTTATCATATTTTAATGAAGATTATTTCACAGGACACAATAATAAACCATACATGTTTAAGTTATTTAATTTGTGAGTTTATCTTTTTTTTATCACACACATGAAACAATTATACTTGGCATTTCTATATATATATTCAAGTTTAGACACGCCTAAAATTGACTAATAAACAACTGAATGGCGAAATCTTTGTGTACAGATGAGTAATTGAAACCACTATTTAGACCATGTCGACTTGAAACCTTCCGATCACCAAAACTAGACATGTTCAAAGTTAATCTAATCGAAGATTAATCTATTAAAAATTGAAAACTTTGGGCTTACATGTTAACTAACTAACTGCTGAATTATCAATTTCTTCCCATAAACAGGATTTAATTGTTTAATGAATGTCTTCTTGCAGCCGACTGAAAATGGCGGAAGTAGGAATCGAGCGGACTGTGTCAGACACTGAGAGCATTCCCGGGCGAAGCAGCCTATACAGTCGTCTCACACAGGTATGTAAAGGATTGAAAGCGTTCCCAGACATAGCAGCATGTACAGTCGATAGTCTCTGGTAAGTGAAGTACCTAGACGTAGCACCCTGTACAGGTGTCAGTATCGGGTAAGTCAGAAATAAACAACAAGCAAACATTAAACAGCCAGTAAAGTCGCCACTCACGGGAAAGTCAGGTCTGAAAGCAATCAAAGACTCAGCAGCATGTAAAGTCGTCACTCAGGATTCGGCAGAGAGTGAAAGTGTTCCAACAAACAACAGTCTGTACAGTCGTCACTCTCGTGTAAGTCAGATACTCCGAGCGTATCCTGAAGTCTGTAAAGTCAGTACTCACGTGTTAGTCCGGGACTGAAAGTATTCGTAGATACAATAGTCTGTAGAGTCCTTACTCACTTGTAAGTGAAAGTCTTCTTAGACATATTAGCCTGTATAGTCATCACTCTCGGGAAGGTATGTCATACCACAACCTGTGTAGTCGCCACTCACATTTAAGTCAGACAATTGAAACGTAACCAGTTACAGCAGTACCGTCGTGATTGCTAGGTAAGTTAGAGACTGAAAGCGTTCCACGATAAATCAGCCTGTACTGTCGTCACTATAAGGCTGATCGAGACTAAAAGCGTTGTCATGATAGGAAGTCTGTAAGTCATATAGTGTAATTCATTGATCCAAAGCGTTCCAAAACACAGCAATATGTGCAGTCGTCGCTTATGGGTAAATCAAAGACTAACTCATACGCAGAAGCCTGTACAGTTTTCACTAGCAGATAAATTAAAGACTTTAAGCGTTCATGGATACAGCTGCATGTACAATAATCAGCTTACGCAACTATGTTGAAACTGTATGATTGTATTGGTCAGTTGTTATTCTTCTACAATAATGATAATTAGTATAATAGTATAATTAACGTTATTTTCTTATAGTTCAGCTGATGCCACTTTAACTGCTATTTTGTAGTTTTTAGTGCACAGGGCTTCAATACTGTTAACGTATCGATTCATAACTGAATCGAATTGGATCTACTTTTATTTGTATTGTATATAGAAGAAACAATGAAATAGCATTTGATATCGCAAACTGCATCATTTAATGTAAACGAATTGGATAAAACTGGAATGTAATATTGTAAATGAACGTAAATAACAATAAACGATTCGGGTTCTGTTAATTTCAGAATCTTGTCGAGAAAACTTCCGTAGAAGTCTGCAATATAATGACCATGCTGGGATATGGAGAGGAAATCAGACGGAGACGGATTTTGAAGTACAGGGAGTTGGATAGTGTGCGGACTCATAGTCGGATTAGAACGACTTCCATTACAGCTGGAAGCAATTCCGAGGGACTGACCTCCTGGTTCGAAAGCGACCATGATCATTTAATCTTAATGGAAGATGTCTTGTGAGTGGAGTAAGGTATTGATCTTCACACACTATCAGATGATATAGAAGTGTACATGATGGTTACATGTATAAACACGGGACACTGCATGATGGTCCTGGAGAGACAAGGTTCTAGAAGTTACCCTCATATTCTTAATGTTCTGTGTGATGACGGAAAAGGAAACTATATGCTCAACAGTGGTTTATTTATTGAAGAAATTTCGAAAAATAATATTCCTGTAGATTGGGTCTCACAGGAACGTGAGGGGCCATCACTACCGCAGTTATATATTGGGGTTATAAAATTTGACGTTGTTCACGCAATATGATGCCAATACCCCGGCATCCTGCAGCTTTGGGCTGAAAGACCTCGACATTGGCCGGCCCCGTTTGTCGTCCAGAGAGTCGTATCACTAGGATCTTGTGTTATCCCTGTTGGATTGACAGGCTGTGAATACAATTTTTTAATGTGGAGGATTTGCTTCAACATGGGGGAAACATAACTCGTTAACAATCTTAACCCAACACAGGCAAAACTGTATGTAATTTTTAAAATGATCGTAAAAGATGTACTGAATCCAAAGCAGAAAGAAGTAACATCATACGTGCAAACAAATATAAAATTATGGCAAACTGAAAGCCATTCACCCTCACTTTTCTAAGATTATAGTTTGTTCTACTGGTTACATGATGCCCTGGGCACACTCAGAACTGCAATATCATATAGACAGCAGCCAAACTACATGATTCCTGACATTAATCTAATGACAGCCTGTGGAGTGCATGGTGAACAGCAGCTTAAATGGTTATCTGATATCACACACATGATAGCGGAAGGCCCTAGGGTAATACTGAGATTGCCGAAGATACGACAGGCCGTTATATGTCACCCAGAGCCGCTGATGTGGTTCAACAGGAGAAGGATAGAGCTGGAGATGCTGATTCTGGAGTCGATGATCAGATGCATTCAATGTCAAGATGATAACAAGAAGAAGATTATCAACACTGATATCATTATACAAAAGATAATAGGACGCTTGAACGAGATTTTAAGAGAGGTCTGTCTACGGATGATTATGGAAGGCGAAGTCGTTAATAACCCGCTTGATATATTCCTCAGATTTATTATGTTGTCATAAATTCAAGTGATATATTTAATTTAACCACCCGTTTTTTTTTGTGTCAGACCTTTTTTTGTAATACTTATTATACTTACTTATTTTAAAAGTAAAATAAAAATAAAAACAGTTCGTAAACAAATATATATCTTTTAAATCATGTTCAAAATTAGCACCAGAACCTGTTTTTGGAAAGAACCTTGTTATATGCAAACATGGATATCATGTTCCACTGGTTGTCCTCGTTTCCAGTGATAATATTCAGCGTTATATAATTAAATAATAATATTATTATTATTGGCTTACACCAGAAGTCTTTATTCATACGTCGTTAGTGTATGTTATATAAATTAAAACTTAGATTTGTGCAGTTAAATTCACCAATTGTGAACATGTGTCTATGCCCATCGCCATTCCAGGTCCAAGGTGTACTGGGATCAAATGTGACAGGTAAGCAGTTTTTGTTTTTCAAAGATTAGAAGCCTTTAGGCTGATAAAAGTTTCAGATTCTAAGGCTTGGCTTAATGTATACACAACAAAAACAACAATATTGTGTGTTTACTTGACAATTCAACAATTAGTCCCCAATACGGCAAGAAAAGATGAAATGTAGCTTGTATTACAATTGAAAAATAGTATTCAAAGTAAGCTACATTTTAGATACTAGTATATCCCAAATTCTAAATGAATTTTAATTGTGTAAAATATAAAAGCAACATCATACAACTTCAATAGAAAGTTATCGTATGAACAGTTCATATGTTGCAAACAAAAACACAATAAAATGAATGCAAGAAGTATGAAATGTTTCTAATAGTAGCGTATTCATATGCACATTCAGTTACGGTGGATCGAATCAATTAGCCAGGTACTGAGGAATGCTAATAAAGTACTATTCAATAAATAGAGTTGTCTGAGTATCCGCTTCATATTTGATATGCAATTAAGTGCTACCTATACTTTCTAACAGTAAGAAAGGCACTAACAAGGTATCATTGCAATGCTAAGAAAAAAGGATCTAAATTGCAATAGCCCGTCGTGAGACCACCGAACACGGAATTCCATTAAGGCCATCGCGTATGCATGGATTGATTTGTCAATGACGCAAGAAAATGCTGACGATAACGCGACAAGACGACAATGAGATGACGATAACGAGTTAGTAAGATGACACTAACGCGACAGTACGATGACGTAGACACGATGATAAAATATTACGATCAGGATATTGCGATATACTCTCGTCACCATCGTGCCACCTCATTATCATCATTGTCGTGTTCACGCGTTATATTATCTTCATCAAAGTGTCGCATTGCGGTGTATATGAACGTGCTCACAATTAACACAACGGCCACGGTTTTGGTCAGGTGGTTTTACCGCATTTAAAAAGAACCACGACCATGGTCTTTTCTTGGACATGTGTATTTGTCAATGGAGATCGTTTTTAAAAAAAGAATATCATTTTATATATCAACAACATTTGGATAGTACACGATACATGTACCCTACGCTCGTCAGTTCGTACTTAATCATGATCGATAACCCCGCGTCACATAGCTACATTTAACATTGTGTGTCGCCCCTAGAAGCATTCTTGATTGCACAACGTGGAGTATCAAACTGTATCGGACAACATGTCCTTAGTGTTCACATTGAAAATACGTTCATACACTATATCTGCCTTTGTACAACTAGGGTACACTTGCGCAAGATACTCTGAAAAGTATATATTCAACAATCTGAACTCACCTGTTTTATAAATCTAATGAAAAAGATAAAAAAAAATATTAGCAAGTCACCTCACTGTTTGAACTCGCGATTTGAACTTATGAAGACAACCAGTTAGATATTCCTATCTCAAAATTTGTTCAGACTGATCGCTAGATAGCTTTATACTCAGAGGGCCACGTAAGATGCGTATTTGCGTTAAATACGTATGACTAAAACAGAAAATATACATGACTTAAAATTTTGTTAAGTAAAACAACTCCTGGCTAAATTCGGATTACGCATCGTGTGCAATTTCAATGCGTATTAGCCGTTTATACATGTATATAAATTCATGTAAACATGACTGGTTCCCGTCATTGTGTACACACCGGTAAAAACGTAGTGACATCACCATCTATGTATGGAATGTGGTTTCCGACCTAATTTACTCCTCAGTCAGAACGGTATCAGTTCATTTTGGCCCACAATAAAGGCCGATGTTGACACAACGGGCTCCCCGCTGCATAGTTGAGAATTGATATACGCTTATGGTGAAAACATTTGACATCACGTTCGATAAAACCCGAATAGCCCAACTTCAAGCATATAATTTTTGCTATCAGTTCATCTCTTGTGTGGCACTATGGAAAAACCTTTTTCCTTCAAACACTTTTTAAATGGCAGCCGAAATACACATATAATAAACAATTTTTACGGATACCATCCGCTTACCATTCAGATTACGTTACTGAGCACATGTTTAACCTGTTAGATATATTGAAATCCGGTTTGCAATAAATGAATCCACTTGAATCATAATGTTATGCGAAAGCTTGCTGCTTTCTTGTTTTTCATATGACCGTCACAATATGTGCCGTCCTGACCGGTAGTCTCTGTCCCGAACGCGCCTTTCTTTTTGTGACGTATTCCGCAGCGTCTGCATGTGTTGGTGTTTTATTGTCATGTAAATAAACCAAAAAGTAATGGCGATCCAGTTAAAAATGGAAGCCCTCGTGCGGGTGTCTTTGTGGGACAAGCTAAGAAGATTTTGATCGTGGCTGTACAGTGTGTGCTAAACAGTGGCTTGCCAAATCAAGACGGACAAAGAGATTAATGGCTGCTTATAAGCCAAGTGCACAAAAAATGAAAATAGAAAAACTGTGAAATAAAACAAAAGTGATTGCTTTATTGAGTACAAGACTGCTTGTTACAGCGAGTTAACACTACATGTACAATTAATTATTAATTCTGATCCTTTGAACATAAATACTCCTTAAAATTATCGGATTTTTATTTTTACTCATCAATTAAAAATCTCATGAGTGAAATACCCCTCGGCCGAAGAAATTATCTGGAGCTCTGTTTATACTAAATTAATATGCCAATTCAACTTAATGATGTCGATCAGCGTTAACCCTAGCACCGTCTTTTTCGAAATTAGTTTACTAACGGGAGCATCTCAATTCAGTACTCGGTATTGTATCTGCTTAAAAAGGTTTTTATACATTTCATGTTTCATTCTATACTTTTAGATAACACGAATGTAATCTATGGAAGCTAAGAGATAACGATCTAACCTATTAAATACAAAAACAATATATACGCAATTACCCACGTGTAATTATAATACGTATTCCCTGATATACAATACTATTACTTTTATGAGCATAGTATTCTTTATGAACCATGATTTCATGTGAACATTTCTTCCATTGTATTTTGTTTATTTTGTTTATGTATTATATTCCTGAAATGTATGCTTTACACATGCGCCTATAACTATATTAAATTTTGTACATAACTGTCGAAAATATGTCATGTTCTTCATGCTTTGGAGGAAACATAAAATCTATCTATCAAATAAAGAATAATGTATCCTAAAGTTGCATACATACACACGAATATAATTCTCATTCTGCTTGAATTGACGGCGTCATGGTATCATGAATGTCTAAAACAAGAGACCATGACCCATCAAACAAAGTTTTCCACTAACCTTTACGACCCTATTAGTGTTAGCGATCATGATTGTTTTGGTCTTCCTTGATGAGTTTTCGGTATTTTGTTCTACAATGAATCGTTTATACTTATTCAATTTTTAAATAACGCATACATCATAAAAACAATAAATAAAAATATTTAGCCGACCTACCTGTCCTATTTCTTTAATGACAAATGTTGAAACGTTTTTTTCCTTATGTTTAGTCTCTGGTCAAATACAATTGCAAACAATAGAAAGTAATTAAAAGTGTAAAAAAACGATGCAAACTGGCGGACGTAAAAACACTCACTTTAGCACGTAAATACGCTCAAATTTTCGCGAGGAAATAAGTTTAATAATTTAAATCGTTGTAAATGAAATGTGTCACTGTATTTGCGCACTGTTGATAACGTAGTTTTAAAATTAATTATTGAAGAGGGCAATTTTTATAGTGTGAGTGTTGAATCCTATTTTAAATACACAGAATCCTGTACAGTCATCACTCTGTGGTTAGCCGTGGTCAGTATTCTTTCCAAGATACACAAGCCTGTACAGTCATGACTCTCAGGTAAGTCAGGGTCAAAAGCGTTCTCAGAAACACAATCCTGTATTGTGATCAACCTAAGGTTAGTCAGGGTCAAAAGCGTTCTCAGAAACACAAGCCTCTATTGTGATTAACCTAGGGTTATTCAGGGTCAAATGCGTTCACAGTCACACAAGCCTGCTATGATATGTTTGATAGGTCAACAGTCAACACATTCATCATTAGCGTGTAAGTCAGTGACACATTGCGTTTCAGGACACAGCATACTGAACATTCGTCACTCCATGTGAACAAATTTATAGAGGTTCATTTTCTAGGAACATTTTTTCGTATATTTTGCATTTGATAATGTCCTGAGAAATAAACAAGAATGCCTTTACAAGAGGGCAACTGGCATTGAATGTAATACTTCCTATATAAAATGCTCTTTTTTATTGTATGTGGTACAATAATTTCAACACATGTTCATATTCTAATTTAATGTTCGTGTGTCGTAAGAATAGATATAATCGCGGGAAATAAAAATGGAATATATTGTACTACAGCAAAAAAAATAAAAAAAATAAATAAAACCTTTTATATCTTGTAAAATCTATGATACCAGCCCACATCTAGTGTTGAAATTTTGGCTATTGCGATAAGAAACACTGATTGTTAATGCGTTAACTTTATTGAACGGAATACTTTTCGAAATATTCGTTGACTTTGAGTGTTAATCGGGCTTTAATGCATTTGATAAAAAGCATTTTCAAACGAATTGTTGGATCAAGTCACGCAAGTCAATCGTTAAAGCAAAAATGATGGATTGAACAATATCCTATCAGTAAGGCTTACTTTATCACTTGACACATTCACACTTTATTAGACAACTTACCGCAATAAATTTGTCGGATTGAAGGTGTCTCTACGCTTACGCATCTCTTGAAGTGGCATAGTAAGATTTTACTTATCACTTGTGTTTTTTTACTTCAACGGAAATAATTTAGATTGTTTGAACGAGTCTTTAGACTTTAAACGTGTGTCAACGATGTCATTTCATCTTATATGAAGCTGATGTTACTAGTACAAAATAATTTCGTCGTTTAATATAGTTCCGTCATTTAAAAATGTTCTCAATATGTGGTGTAGCTACCTAAAAAAGCACGCGTGTGCTAATCCACGTAAGTGTTTTTCTTAAGACATTGTATTTGATTCGGATGTTTGTATTCTGAGAAGTGTGGAAATATAAGTATAATTACATGTATACTTATATAACATCCCAGTCAACATATACTCATAAAAAACAATGACTAACTCGTTTTTGTTCACCACAATACAAACACAGGTGAAATCGGTAACATTATTAATCATTTGACTTTTCATAATCGTATCGGTTCTGAACATGTATTAGAATGTGATGCATCTGGCGTTCATCGAGTAAGTGCATATTTGAACCAAGCGTACATAAAAGATATACTTCAATATACTTCATTCGAGCTTTCGAACAGAAATTAATAATTGTATGCATGTGTACAAATTAAATACCTTTCATTCATTGCAATGATCGTAGTTTTTCTTTTTAATTCCACACAGCTGCTATTTTGTAATTTTCAGTGCACAGGGGCTTGAATACGGTATCGAGTAATACTGAATCGAAAAGAGTTAAACAATAAACTCATAAATAATCAGGCTTTCGTAAAGTAATATTTGTATAAGAGTTAAATTGTATCTTTTATACAAAATTGCATACAAGGAAACAATTGAAATATCAGGTGGTATCACACATTGCACATTTTATTAAATATTTGACAACAATGGAATGTGATATTGTATATGAAATGAAATGACAATAAACTATTCAGGTTCTGTTTATTTCAGAATTATGCCGAACAAACGTCCGTAGAAGTCTGCAGTATAATGACCCGGCTGGGATACGGAGAGGAGATCAGACGCAGACGGATTATGTAGAACACGGAGTTGGACATTCTGCGGAATCATTTAGTTATTGATTTAACTGCAGTTGCAGCTGGAAGGAAGGCCGAGGGGCTGACCTACGTGTTCGAAAGCGACCACGACAGATTATTCTTACTGAAAGGTGTCTTGTGTGTGGAAGCAGAAATTGATCTTCACAGCTTACCAGATGACATAGAAGTAGTGTACAAGATGGATACTCGCGTATACCCACGACACTGCAGTATATTACTGGAGAGAAAATCTTCTAAACGTCACCATGAAATCGATAACGTTCTGTGTGATGACGGAAAAGGAAACGTTATGCTCAGCAGTGTTTTATTTATTGACGAATTTTTTTAAGTAAGTCATTGTTCAGAAACAGACTGGGTTCTACAGAGACGTGAGGGGCCGTCACTACCGCTTTTATTCATAGGGGTAAAATTGAACACTGTGTTCGCAATACGGTGCGAATGCCCCGACATCCTGTGGCGTTGGGCCGAACGATCTCGACATTGGCCGGCCGCGGATGTCGTCCAGAAAGTTGTATCGTTGGGATCTTGTGTTACCCCGGTGAATACAGTTTTTTAATGTGCCTTAACACGGGGAAACAGAACTCGTAAACAATCTCAATGCAACACAGGCAAAACTGTATTTAATTTTTAAAATGACCATGAAACATATAATAATCCACAGAATAAAGAGATAGCATCAATGCTAAAAATATAATATAATGTCAAGCTGAAAACAACACAACCTCACTTTTTCAAGAAAATAATTTGTTCAACTTGTTAAATGACGCACTGGGAACACTCAGAACTGTAATAACCTCCAATCAGCTGCGATATTACAATATTCCTGAACGAAATATGATGGCAGTATGTGGATCGCAGATTAAACAGCAGCATAAATGGGTTGCAGATATCACAGACATGATGGACGAAGGTCCAAGGGTAATACTGCGATTGCCCCAGACACGACAGGCCATTATATGTTACCCAGAGCCGCTGCTGTGGTTCGGCAAGAAAAGGATGGAGCTGGAGCTCAGTGGCTGGAGCACATGATCAGAGCCGCGCAATGAACAAATACGAACTGGAAGTATGATGACTCAGATATTATCCTGCATGGGGATATATAGACGCAGAAGCGAGATAATTCAAGGGGGGTCTGTCTACGGATGATTATGAAAGGCAATATTGTTAATGATCCGCGTGATGTATTCGAGAGAATTATGACGTTACAATGAATTGAAGTGATATATATCCTTTAATCACGCATTTAAAAACTGACGTTTGTTTCTCAGATCTTATTATTTTTATACCTAAAAATGAAATTTAAGGGAAAACATTAAATATNCCTATATATATTCGAAATTATGTTTTAAATTACCACCATAACTTGGTTTTGGTAAGATATCCTTATGTTATATCTAAAATTGGATATATTCCACGTATGTTTAACAGGTTGTCCCCTTGTCTAGTGATAATATACAGCGTTATAACAATAAATTAAGAAAAACTCCCATCCTCGATTTCTGAAAGTCGGACTGGCTCGAATATCTGACCTATACGTTTAGTTACAATGCTGGAGGTATATTTAAATTATCATATATATTCTACTCCGCAACTAAACTTGCATCAACATTTTACGAAACGGGAGAAATTATTAAACCAATGAGACGTTGATCGTTCTGAAAAAGTCAAGTATTAAAAAATGTGTTTTCAAAGAAGCGAAATAGTAATAAAAAAATGTGTAAAATTATACTGATTGTTTTATTATTTTCATCAATCGAGATCGCTAAAATAGTAAAAACGCTTGTAAAGAAATTACCCAACAAAATTGAGAAAAACGTATATTAATTTTTAAACGTTTAAAATTCGCCATAAACTTTGAAAGCCTGGGTGATTTTGTGCCAGAAGCTTTAATGTTCTGCCAAGGGCCCCGGGTTAGTTTATGATGAAGAGATATTTGTTCCATCTTTTCTCTTGCTATTGTATTTATTGAAGACATTAAAAACAGTATATATTTGCTTGTAGAATCATTGAATGTTGTTTTTTCTTCTACAGAAATCTGTGAACACGTCTCTTTACCAGAATACAAACATGAAGAGCTCTAAATTCCAAGTGAACACATGTCATGAATTAGATTTATTATCATTTCCATGTACCTTGATAATAAAGATTGTGTGTACATTGTGTCCTTATTCGAAAATACTAAGTTGCGAAATTCCAGTTTTAGCCGATTCCGATTCACCACAACTGCCTGACAATTTGAATCTGCAATTATAGATTTGTACAAGAATTGTATATTTTACATTTCATAAGTGTATGTTATATTGATAAAAACTACGAAATGTGCAGTTTAAAGCATTAATTGTTAAATATGTATATGTCCTTTGATACTGCAGGTTCGGGATACACTGGCATAAAATAAAGCCTATAAGAGGTCTTGAGACTTATAAATGTCCCAGACTCATAAATGTTCCATATTCCATATCTGAACTAGTTAAGGTGAATTGTAGATTGTATAACACTTGAAAATATATTTGTTTTTGTTTTTAATTTTATATTATGCACAATTACATATATAGAAATTAAACGGGATTAAACTAGTAGACGTTTCGATTGTGCATTCTTGTCAGCTTGAAAGTGTAACTCGCATATTCGAAGTGTTGTATATTTTTTTTATTTTATGTACCAAATTCAAGAATGACTGTATCTGTGTTTAATACATAAGCAAAATCATAGAATGTCTATAGGAAAATATCGTATTAACTGTGTCTATGTTGCTAAAATGACAAAATAGCAATACAATAAAGACAAGAAGTATTGCGTATTAACCGAAAGAACATCTAACTATACACATTTGCCAATATCCGGCGAAAGAGACCCCTCTGCTGGTGACTCTCGTTAAATTACGAATGCAGTTCGTGGAAACACGATATCATCACTGTGCTAAGCAAATCGGATCTTATTCTGAATAGTCCGCCACGAGGCAATTGAGTCCTGTTAGTGCCATCGCCTATAGATGAATTCCCCTCATCTTCATCATCATAAACATCATCGTATCATGATATCATTATATCATAATCAGCATAACAACATCATCATATTGAACATCATAATCGTCGTTGTCGTCGTCGTAATCATCAGAATCAGTATCATATCATAATACTTTTATTATGATCATTGTATCTCCATACTATTAGTATTATCATCTTTTTATCATATTTATAATATCATACTCATCACATAAACATAATATAGTCATCATTATCAGCAGCAGGATCATCAACAACATCATTTTTTAACATAACCATCATATCATCATCATTTACATCATACTTATTATCATCATCATCATCATTTACTGGAAAATCAGTAGATAAGCAGCAGATCAGTGTATTCTGCTTTAGTTTCATGTTTCATACTTACTTGTGACGAATTAAGTTATACCATATGTGTCGCGTTTCATTTAATCTACACCTATCAATAAGTGGCGCTTACCTGAGTAGAAGTGGCGGAGATTAAGCGTGCTGCAAGCTATAGTTAATGAATGGCTTCCTCCAGTAATTAAAGGCTATGAAATATGATACATGTTTACAGAAGTTTATGTAACAACGATCAAAACTTGAGCCTCGAAATCATTCGTGTATAAGTTCAGGTAATTCAGTTTCCTCTGAGACAGTACTCACGGGTATTTTTGTGTCTAAAAACTGACTAAAAAAAGGAAATGTGCATTTTTAGTACAAAATCGACTGCGGAGATCGTTAAAATTTGCACTTTTTTTTATAGTTTTCCAAAATAAATTTGGATTGTTTGGAGTGTCTGACATACTTTTTGTAAATGAAGCAGATAATCATTCTTCCTTTCTTTACAATTATCTACAGCTATCTTTACAATGTCTCGTTGCGTTAATATAAATGCGCAAGTCTTCGCTGTAGTTGGTAGAACACAATTTTCTCTCACTTTACTATTTTAGCACCAGGTATTAGAGAATAGTTTTCCATTGATTTAAATTGTAGTTGGCTGGTATGATGCAGAACGTGTTGTATTGTGCTAATTCACTTGTAAAGTGTAACATTGAGCATACTTTTGTGCACATTTTGCAAATCGTTCATGAAAACCTGGCAACTCAGCTCAACTGATAAAAAAAACAATGTCATTACATATTAATCCGACACACATCAACATATTAGTACTATTCTTAAGATGATTGCAAATATAAATAATATAGTAATCGTACAATATTATACGGTTTCTTTTAGTTTACAGGTAATCTATTTTCTATGTATTTCTTAGTAATTTGTTGTTGTTGTTTTTGTTTTGTATCCGCACCTATAATTTGTCCACGTCAAAGTTACTGTACAAAGGACATATTGATAAACGTCTCCCCGCAAGTTTTGGAAGTACATGTATATTAAGAAATTTAAAAATACAAATGGTTTTGATTCTAACGCTAGTCTTGATGATTTTACAAATTATTTTCAAAATGTTTCTAATGATAATCACTGTGAGTTCATGAGTGGTGAATTTTCTGCTGAACGTGATGAAAAAATTAATATTCAATATCTTAATAGATCAATTTCTGTTGAAGAGATTATAAAAACAATATCTTCTTCAAAAGAGATATAAGAGTTGCGATTATGAGAACAATGTGTCAGACTTCTTTATTGATGCTAACAATGTTATATCTCCTTTTTTATGCACTATTTGTAACCATATTTATGATAACTGTATATCCTGAGGCATGGTCCAAAGGAGTAATTGTACCAATATATAAGAAAGGTGAGAAAAATATACGTGCGAATTATAGAGGTATCACATTAGTTAATGTCATAGGAAAAATATTCTCTTTGATACTAAGGAATCGTATTAATAAGTGGTGAGAACAAGAACATATTTTTTAACGAGTCTCAATATGGTTTTCGAGATGAACGCTCAACATCTGATGCAATTTTCTTATTACATGCTATTATACAGAAAGTTCTGTCTAAAAGTCTAAATTATGGTGTGTTTTTATTGATTACCAGAGGGCATTTGATACAGTAAGTAGAGATGCGTTATGGACTAAATTGTTACAGATCAAGAATTAGTTGTAAAATGACAAATATGATAAAATGTATAAATTTAAATGTGCAAGCCTGTGTGCAATTGTCAAGTAATATGAATATGTCTGAGTTTTTCAATGTAACAATTGGATTAAAACAAGGGGAGCCTTTATCTCCCCTTCTTTTTATATTGTTCATAAATGATATCACTGAAAACATAAATTTTAATGAGATAACTGATAAAGATTACGAACTTTTGTCCATGTATATGATTTTATTTTCCGATGATATTGTATTGTTCACAACAGATCCAAATAGTCTACAGTCGAAAACAGATGCTCTACATCATTATTCTATGAAATGGGGTTTAAAAATAAATGTAAATAAAACTAAAATATGTGTATTTGAAAAAAGAGAGCAAACTGTGTATACTGACTCCTATATAGATAATGAAAAAATTGACATTGTTGACAACTTTGTATATCTTGGAATTAAATTTACTTATACTGGCAACATGGTCAATACAGTAAAAGCACTGCATGATCAAGCCCTTAGGGCGTACAATAATCTTTTAAATGTGTTTGATAAAGTTAGCCTAGATATTAAGACAAAGTTATCCCTATTTGATTCTATGATTGTACCTTTACTGACTATGTTTGTGAAGTATGGGGTGTGTATAATTATAAAGATGTTGATAAATTACATATTAAGTTTTGTAAATATATACTAGGTATAAAGAAACAAACTTCTACATATGCTGTATATGATGAACTTGGACGAGTACCTTTGTCAGTTATTTGTAAGGAAAGAGCAATGAAATTTTGGTTAAAAATCATGAAAAATAATGAATCACCTATATATAGAATGTATAATGACCAATGTAGAAATATAACTACTTCTTGTTGGGCTAGTAGAATAAATTCTATCATAGACCATTTAGGTATACGGGATATTAGATTGTATTTTGATCCCAGTGTAAATTATTATAATGCATTTAACTCTATAATAAGAGATCAATGTGTTCAAGAATGGAGTAATAATGTTAATTCAATGTCTAAGTTAGATAGTTATTGTAAATATAAAACTGAATTTTGCTTTGAAAAGTATTTGGATTTTATATCAAATGATAAACTCAGACATCAATTAAGATTGTTTAAGATTATGTTCTCATAGTTTAGAGATAGAACTAGGAAGGTATAACAATATAGAAAGAAATAATAGATTGTGTAAATTATGTAACCAAACTGCAGTAGAGTCTGAATATCACTTTATGTTATGTTGCTCACGATACAGTTGTATAAGATCAAAATTTCAAGGCCAATGTTCATGGCATACAGTACACTAATTTAATTCGTTAATGTCAACTTCAAGTTCAAGTAAAAAATGTATGTATAATCTTGCAAAATATGTTAAAGAAGCATAATGTATACGACAAAATACCCTTTGATAGTTTACCTGTCTTCTGATCGTTTATATATGTGTATGTATATCTATGTGATGTTCTGCAATATCTGTCTATGCTTTTTTATGTTTGTGATGGTATTTGCCAATCTTTTTTTGTGTGTTTGTAAATGGCCAAAGGCAAATGCTTTGCTGCTTGCCAATAAACTGAAACAATCTGAAACTGATAAGTGATGCTGATTGTTAACCCTATTTTGCTGTGCATTACCAACTAATACAATCAAGCGTTACACGTTGTTTTCCAATTAATATATCCATATTGAGAACAATAGAACATACTCTCATGTTCATGTTTCAATATTTAACACTCGAACTTTCGCATTTGTTATTAGACGTCATGTTATTTGCTCGCGTGATTGACTGGATTAATTCAAATGAAAGACAAACAATTGTAGTTATATGCATGTTTATATACCACGTATATTTTACTTTAACTAAAATGCGATCATAGGATTAAATAAAGGAATATATTTCATAAAGTTCGGTTAAGGAAAATACCCACCCAATCGTATGGTCTTTTATGTATTGAAAGAACATAAGCTAACATAGACATACCACTCAATTAATATTGATAACTATATTTGTAAAAGAATTGTTAGAGTGTTGTAAACATGACAATGTTAAACAATTAAACAGTATTTACAAAAGCTGTAGTAAAACATTTAAGAAACCTAAACAACTTTCGAATTATACATTATGTTTAAGTATCAGAGAAACGCTCGTTTGAGAAAAATATGAATCCATTGTTCTTAACAAAACCTTTCTATTGAATGCTAAGTAAAATTGTTACTCGTTATTACGAGAAGGAGTGTTTTATAGTGAGAAAAGGTTTTCAAATAAAAAACACTACCCATGGAATTTACCATTGCAAAAAGTCACCATACAATCTACTGTGATATATATGCATATCGTTCTCTCAGATCACTACTCAAATTATACAATGTTGGCAAAGCAGTGTTAAGTCTCCATCGCTCAACAAAATATTTGTATTGTTTTTGTACATATTTGCTGTTTCTTTTTTATCTATATATGGTTGCATAAAGAAGAATTTACGTTCTCACAAATGGTATTGTTTAGAAAAATACAATGTATTGTATATGAAACATCCATTGCTGAGACTTGGATTGTGATGTTTTGCATACAGTGTACTTATCTGACCAACATTTCTATTACACTTAACTTATTGTTTAGGATGAATACCTCTTCTGTATGTTTTAAAATAGAAACTAACTGGACAAGCACACATTAATTATCATTTATATTACCCACCACCTTTTTAAATGATCAAATTATGTACTTTGAATGTAAAAGGGCTAAATAATAAAGATAAAAGCATACAAATCTTCAAATAGTTAGATGAAAAAAAAAATTATATGACTTTTACGAGATTGTCACTTAACACATACTTTAGCACAAACCTTAAAAGATGAATGGGACGGAGACATCTATCTCAGTGGACAACATACTAATAAACAAGGCATTGCCTTTCTGATTAAAAATAATATAGGGATCACAGTCGATAACTTTAACGAAATACTAATTGGCAGGCAAGCAAGTTTAAATATCAAAATACACGAAACACAATTAACATTAATCAACGTCTTCGGCCCTAACATAGATGATTCCACATTCTACGAAATATTACAATCCTTTATAATTAATAACCAAGATAAAAACATTGTAGTCGGTGGTGATTTCAACACTGTTCTTAACCCATTATTAGATAAAAAGAAGGGAAACCTTTATACTCATTCTAAAAAAAGAAACATCTTGAATAACATAATTGAAAACTACAATATCATAGACATCTGGCGTACAGTAAATCTAAACGAAAGCAAATTCACCTGACACTCAAACACAAAACCAACAATATTTTGCTATTTGTTAATATCTGAATTACTTTGCAACATAATTGACACATGTAGCATAAAACCAGGATTTATGACTGACCACTCTCTAGTTGAACTTAAACTGCACAAAATACAACCTGAAAGAGGCCCAGGATACTTTAAAATTAATAACAGCATCTTATTAGATACACAATATAAAACGCAAATAAAACAAGAAATATTCAATACAGTTCAAAATAATAAAGATGCGAACCCAAACACCTTATAGGAAGTAATTAAGGGAAATATACGTAACACAACATTTAGATACTCCTCATTTAAACAAAAAGAAACACACAAACTTGAAACTGAAACCATCAACATCATTGAAACACTTGAAAAACAATTGCATAAAACAAACACAAACGATATCACCGCCATTGCAAATGAAATAACATCAAAAAAACAAATATTAGAATGAATTTACCATACACGTCTCAATGGAATAATACTACAGGCACGTGCAAAGCATGTTGAACACAATGAAAAAAATACAAAATAATTTGCAAACATCGAAAAACGTAGAAGTGATCAAAACACTGTACACAAATTAGTAGTCAATGGAGAAGATATAACAAACAGAACTCAAATACTAGGAGAGCAACGTTTATTTTTCGAAACCCTATGTAAACGAAAACATGTTGAAAATAACACCCTTTTTAGAAATACACATCATGCTTTAAATTAAGAGGAAAAACTAATGTGTGAAGGATCACTAAATGAATATGAATGTGGATTAGCACTAAAAGAAATGCAAAATAACAAAAGTCCAGGATCTGTGGGCATCACAATCGAGTTCCAAAACCTGGAAAAAGCTTAGAATCCTTATCAAACTGGCGCTCAATTAGATTACTGAACAATGATTATAAAATTGCAACTTCAAGTATATCAAACAGAATTTAAAAAAATATTACCATCAATCATTTCAAGATCTCAATCTGGTTTCATTAAAGCACGTTACATTGGTGAAAACGTACGTCTGATACAAGAATGCATACATTATTTCAACCAACCAAACAACTCTGGCCTTATTTTCTTTGCAGACTTCGAAAAGGCTTTCGTTTCACTAGACCATTAGTTTATGTTCTCTTGCTTAGAAAATATGAATTTTGGGGAAAGTCTAATTAAATGGATTAAACTATTTTATACCGATATTAACAGCATAAATATTAACAAAGGCTTTTTTTCAAACAGTTTTAACATCGAACGAGAGGTTAGACAAGGATGTCCACTTTCACCCTCGCTATTTATTATATGCATCGAGTATCTATCACACTATATACAATCAAATAAACATATAAAGGGAATATCGCTAGAACCAGACGAAGAAATTAAACAGTTCCTATTTGCTGACGATGCAACTTATTTTTTAAATGACAGTAATGACTCATTCAATAATCTTATAGAAACACTAACCCTTTTTGGATTGGCATCGGGTGTTAAACTAAACAAAAGTAAATGCACTGTGCTACGAGAAGGTAAATTTAAACAAAGTAATATTCATCTTAAAAAGAAATAAAATTCAACTGGACATCAGATGAAGCAACAACGTTAGGAATAACCTATACAAATAATGAAAATGAAACAGTTCTAAAAAACATATTGCCTAAATTACAAAAAATTAAAAATTGTTCATAATCATAGCAGCATCGTTTACTTACACTTATCGGAACAAACACCGTGTTGAACACGTTTACATTCACTAAATTAATTTATACACTAACAGTTCTCCCAAACCCACCAAATGATTTTATTTAAGATATAAAATCAGAAATATTTAATTTCATATGGGACGGTAAACCTGATAAAATTAAGCGAACTCAATTTATTCAATCAGTAGAATAAGGTGGTATCAGACTAACGGACATAGATTCATTCCTGAATGCAATCAAATGCAGTTGGGTTAAGAGATATTTAGATAATACCAACACGAGTAAATGGAAATTATTCTACCAGAAAGTTTTAAAGCGGGACTGTACGGTTTTGTCAAATAAAAATGAATTTATATAAAATGTGTTAAAAATTAGTATACATATNATTTGTATTGCCTATTTTGTGTCATCGTAACATAATTTAATCAATATATTAAAATTTAACACATGTAAAAATCGTACAGTCCCGCTTAAAAAACATATGGTGACTCCTTACTTTTTTAATGTAATATCAAAAATAGTATTTTAGATGAGATTTCAACCAAAAACATATTTCTATCGGATGTTCTATAGGCATGGTGTAAAGTTACTCATAATTTAGAAACCCAAATACACAGTAAAACCATTTTATGGACCAATAAAGACATCACTACTAACAATAAAACTTTTTTTTTAAACATTGGTAAGAACGAAACATAAAATATGTAGATCAATTGTACGACTACAGAATAAATGACTTTGATAATTTATGCTTCATATTCGGAATACCTACAAGTAATTTCCTGATGTTATACACATTGATCAAAAGTATACCCATATATATTAAAGCTGTAACCAATATAAATAATACACCATGTACTCAACAAACATTCGTAGAAAACATAATTGCAAAACAAAACAAAACAAAACAAAACAAACAAAATAGTTTACACACTTCGAATCAAAAATCCTGCCGAAACCTCTAAAGCTCAAACTAAATGGCAAAACCTTCTTTGCGAAAAAGAAAAATTTGATTGGAAACAAATATTTGTCATGCCATATAAATCATCTACTGATAGCACACTGAGAAATGTTCAATATAAATACATCCAGATAATCAAAGCTACAACTAAATATCTTTTTAAGTGCAACCGATCCAACACAAATCTATGTGATATGTGTAGTGAACATATTGAAACAATAGAACACCTTTTCTGGGAGTGTAAACATATTCAATCTCTATGGAATCAATTCACAACCTTTCTAGAGAAACAACAATTAAATGTTAAACTATCTCTCTAAGACATCAGTTTAGGGGTAAATATTTTTAAAAGTCAAGAGGTTAATAACGCTGCGAATTATATTATTATATTAATGAAATATTTCATAGTCAGCATGAAATACAGAAAACAAACATCTACAATGAACTGTTTTATCAATTAGTTAAAACTGAAGATTCAAATTGAAACAGAAATAGCCCTCAAAAATGATACACTTCATATATTTGAACAAAAATGGAAACACATTAAACTTTCATAAAAAAGTCCAGTTTGCTTTCTATTCACTTTATGCAACTCATCTTTATTCATAATTATTCTGTGTGTGTTTTTTTATATTCTTTTTTTTTAAACACCTATCACAAACAACCAAAGAAAAATTGCATATTTGGTTTGTTTTTTTTAATCAAAAGGAAACCACAAGGTCAAAAAAGTATATATTAGCATATCTTGTATAACATGTTTGAACATTATTGCTGCTACATGATATCACTTTATTTTATGATCATATACATATATACATTGTATGTCTAATATTGAATAAAACAAATAAAAAATAGTTGTATAAGCAGTCAGTGTGTTGCGTTTTCAAAGACCATTTGCATGTAAGTGTGTATGTGACAGGAGGTTTGATTTTATGGGGATACGTGCAGAATTAGAAAGAAAATAGTTTGCTCAACAATTGGATAAATTGGATCAATAATTGGCTAAGCTTATGCAATGACACTGTCATTCCTGCATACCAGATTATACAGCATACGAGGACAAACCCTACCAAAACGTTGGTGACAATATTGGGCGTAGCACTGCATTTCCGGTCGGTTTCCCGAATACCACGCGTAACCGAAACACTGATCTCGGTTTCCTGAGACTGGTATCCGGAGAGGGTAGCATCTTCGGGTCTTACAGCAATATTGCTATTTCCATTCACTCGGTACTTTCGAATGTCGGGATTCCTTATCAAGGTGTATACGAGAAACCAGCGGGTTTTAGCTCTTTTGTTCCTGAAAACAAAAATACTCTAACTGTGTTTGAAACCCCTTTATGATGTAGAAATATACCATGTTTAAGTGTTTTCTGTTTGATAACATTATAATTGAAAACAAAATGTTCTTTGTGTTTCACAAGTAACAACCATCGTTCAGTTATGTAGTGATGTGTAGAATGTTCTAGTACAAGGATTTGCACACATGCTCATAATAATGTTAAATGTAGATGTCCATCTCATGTTTTATATCTACCTTAACTTGAGTAACATACAACGTTATGTCCAAAATGTCAAGCATCGTTATTCCAAAACGACTGTTGACATATATAGAATAGGTCACTGAATATATAGACCTACTTAAGCATTTGTTCAGGCTCTTCGAGAAGGGCGTCAGTTTGGTTTTCCGTTAGCATTTCATTCAATGACGTCTTGGAAGGCACGTAATCGTGTATCATGCGACAAAATGCACGCATCACTGGATGGTTGTATGAGACGTCCAACAGGATCATACCGATATAGCTTGCGTAACCTCCAAGCATAAGAACCGTTTATATAAAATGATATAAAACATTATTATAATCCAGTCATACAACTTCTGATGCGTGTTTGTAAGACAACTCGGGCTTAATTCTCACGATTTATTAATCGTATCATGATTTAAGCACATTGTGAAGACAAATACAAGAAAGCACTAAATGTTCACATTTATGTGTTCATATTAGAGATTTATTGTCGCGTTTTCATGACTGAAATATACACATATTAGTGTGATCTTTGTCTTTAAAGTGGATCAATGAATATCAAGTTAGAACCTTCGTAAAGTGTACATTTCGTACGTCAAATACTTTTATATTTCTACAAGCTTACATGCATCCATTGTTTCGTAGCCAGGAAGTAACAAACTGCGGTCCATCCGGGCAATTAGAAACACTCCGTAGATTACGCTGACAAAGATTCTTTTTAACACCAGTAAAAGTCCGATGCTTGCGTTGATAAACACCATTAAGAACGCGAAAACGTCATATACCACCCTATAAAAAGATCGCACAATCATCTCTTTGGGCACACGTATATTTCGATATGTATTTACTCTACAAACGCACGATTAACGGTATAATGTATAGATTTAAGATTGTTACCTTAACATCATTTAAAGACTAACACAAATGTTGTCAGTATGCAACATATATATTAACATAAAAAATATAAGATATTATCCTATATAATTTGGTCACATTGTTTTCGACATGCTAGCAAGGAATCTTTAAAGGGTGATACTTAACGTCTTTTTTACTAAAGACAACAAAGATAATTTAAAAGAAAATAATAGTAATTGTCGATGTTCATTGAATACAAAACTAAAAGATGTGCGAAATATGTAAACAAGAAAGACAAAAAGCATTAATGGCTTTAAAAGAAACGAATAACACGTAAACTCTGCGTTAAACGTGCACTAAACTTGTATTCTTTAACATCATTTGCTTTAAAGATTAACATCTTAGCTTAATGATAATTATTATATGCTTTAATTTTTCCAGGATTTGATAAAAAATATATATTATGAAATATGTATGTGTAATTCTTTCTACAGTCTTCCAACGTTTTAGTTACGGTCGTTGAGTTATTTCAAGAGTCTTCCATCAGTTTGATTAATAATACTATTTGTTTTGTTATTATACACACCTGTTGTCGATAACAATTGGCCTATAAACATCATGGGTGTTGATTTGATCCCAAATGAAGATTTTTTTAACCACAAAAACCTGGATTCTGAAGATAAGCACCAAACTGACCGGGAATCTGTTAAAAGAGTGTTAGTTGTTATTATATAAATCTACATAAAAAGCAAAATTCGAGGAGGTGTAGTTATTCTGTGCATCTTACAATGGTGACTTCTCAATTTTTATCTTAATAATAAGTTTACCTTTGAATGACAAGATTGGTTGCATTGAAAAACCAATTTTAAAATGCCCTAATGGCTTGTGACCATTAAAGCAATACGGATATATATTTACTGTTTCATTTTACGCAATATACTATCTATAGTATTTTAATAGAAAAATTGCTTACATCAACCAGTACAATTCTGGCAAAATGCTATGAAGTTCCCCCGATCTGTCCAGCACAGATAATACCACCATAGTCAGGAATAGCGGCAAAAAGAGGACTAAGAATGCTACTAGGCTGCCTGGAATGGCCAATTATCGAATAGGTCTCGACACCACTATTTTGCCACAGGTTATGTACATGTATATTTTAAAATAAAGCAGTAATATTACAACTGTACGAAAAACAATTGTTCAATAGCATGCATATTACAATATGCGAACGATTTATAAATTGAAATCATAATTGTACACAAAAATTCAAAACAAAATACTTGCCCCAAAACGAACCGACTAGAGAGAACCCAATAAATTGCAAACCCTGAACCTGTAATACATCAATTTATACATGTTACACACATCATTACCCACCATAGATTAATGTTAACTAGTGTGCGCGTAATATAAAGGCTTTTCACAGATTATATACGATTTCCCCAAAACACGTCAAAGAAAATATCACTATGCGCCAGTTTATATTTGTTTCAAACATATCAGAAGAAAGCAAGCTTTTTTTCATTTTATTTCTGAGCGTTGTCAACAATCAAAATGTAGCTGAATTATAACATTTCACCTTAAATATTTGAGCAACGTGGACGAGTCGCTTATAAAAACGCTTTTATGTAATAGTACATATCCATTGGACAAGGTAATGGTACTTAACAAGTTGCAATTTGTAGTGGGATTTAAATAAACATGGTGATTGTATCTAACAATACCTAAATAAAATACGACTGTCACTTACCACATGCATTTGAGGAGTCATATTCCGTAGCGACTCGGGAATGAAACTTCGGTCTCCTCTGTACAGACATAACATGTCGCGTCTACAAAAACAGGTTAGTGCTATGAAATGTGAGAATAGAAGGTTATATGTTATTTTAATAAAGAAAGTACAACAGCGAAAAAAACAGCCTTTAATGATTAAACATGTTTAATGGCGTTAATTGAAACGCAACCTATACTAAATGTATTGGGTCATGAGTTAACGAATCATTGTACAGAAGGTTATACATGCAAATACATCTTGTTTGGATCTTTTAGTTTCAGAGATGTATTGATTTGCTTATAAAGTTGCCATGTATAGTAGTTATGTTTACATTAATTCTACGTTGAAAGGGGCATCACGTTTGTTATTTTAAGCTTATTTTATGATTAAAATTGCGTATGCACAACTACGTTTAATTAAACAAAAAAGCATGCAAATTTGAAAGTTTGAATTGTCATGGTTAAGGAGAACTTCTCCGAACACATTTGCGTTTACGAAAAGATGGATACCATACAAACTTACAGACGCTCATGGGGGATCTAGCATACTTCCCCATTCTCCTATATATTGGTATAGCATAGATAAATACGGGACACAGTTCAAGCATAGAAGTTGTTTAGCCTTTTTAATGCACATGTACTTGCTATCAGTCGATTATATATCTCTAAAACATATGCAAGACCAACCTGTAATTCACAAGCATCACAACGACACATCGTATTCCGCTAAGTATAGTTAGAATTGAAGCAGTTGCAACTGCGCCTGGAATTGATATATAAACAAGAAGTGATGATTTTTGACAAAACCATGTAATTATACAGAAATGATGTCAATATGTAATACAAAAGGTGATTTCCTTGATAGTGTATTCACAAAATTCCATCGTGAACAATACATTAAGACGAAATGAACAAGAAGGTTTTAGTTCATAAAGTATATAGCCATAAGAGGAAAAAGTTTAATATAACATAATGGTTATTATCTATCGAATACAGACATATTTTACAGTAACATACTATACAGAAAATTACACAACGACCTCGCGTGGCCTTTCTTCATTAATTGATTGATTATTGATGGATAAAGCAGACTTCGTAATTTGTTTCTTAAAATGACTAGTTTCCGGCAATACATAAATGAAGAAAAAGACAACCTACTGTTAGTGAACAACGTCAGTTGCATAGTTTTTAAGACACTGTCGCTGAATAAGTGCTCATCGGGGGCACTTAGAATATTAATGAAAAAAAATACGTGTGTTTTGTTTTTGCAATTGTAGATTGCTGTCTTTGTTGACTATTCGACGGTTTCATCAACTATAGCATTGTTTATAAAGGCATATCATAACAACTCATATATATGTGTATTACCTGTCTGGATTTGTTTAACAGTGGAAGAGTTTGTTGTTAACGAACTTGCGAGGAATGCGAGACTGAGCGTATTCTACAACATATACGACGTAGTATAAAGGTTATTAGTTTATCTATTTGAACTAATTTTAATTTTTACTCCATAATACAATAGTTAAAATATTCTGTTTTGAAGTTATACTTCTTTAGATATTTGAAAATAAAATCGACATACTTTATATGAAAGTGTATTGACCATGCCCACAATAACTGTAATATTGACACAAAACACACCTAACAAGGAGTTATAACATGGATTTTGTAAGCAGTGATCTTGTTTCAAGGCTGATATTGATTTCAAGAGCATAATCAATGTCATTTATTGTGCGATATGCATCGTTCATGTCACCATGGGTTAATGTTTCCCACTTAAACAAACGTAGATCCATAATTATACCGAAAACAATGTAACGTAAATTATTTGAACTAACTCACAATGAGCAATACTCCAATGACCAATGTAACCTAATTAACGTTAAGCTTTATAAACTTGTTTTTCAACAGTGCAAGCTTCCTACCTAGTTGTTTTATGTATATACCTCATATTCAAGTAAAGATATGCCCTTAACAAACTTTCAGCATGAACATTGACTTTGACAATAACTGTAAAATCATTAAAAGAGGAGTTACGGTTCTTATGCACTTCACTGCTCTCGTGAATTTCGCAGTTGATACTTCTTGTAATTTTAAACATTAACACCGATCACAAGTTATGTATGAAAACTGATGGAGGGCATTATGAAATAATATGGACGCTATAAGTATAGCTCTTGTGAAATTCAAATCCCATCAATGAGACGTAAATACATATGAAATGTAAACCTAATAAATTTAAGTTTTCGGAAAAAAATGAAGTTCAAACATAAGCAAAGGGAAATAATACTAAAACTAGGAGATCACTAGTAACGGGTCGTGTGCACTGCACATCCCTCGTTGAAATCTACTATACTTTCTTGCTGAATCATATTTTAGTTTTTTCGATGAAAAATGGGCATACCTTTTGTAATTTGCAACGTATGATTCACATTCATAATGTCATAATCATGAGGAATAAAGCCTGCAAGTTCGAATGCGGTCCGTTAAATATTGTATGAGAACGCCTGCTGACGAGTTTTGTACGACAGTCAGACAGACACACAGGCGGACGGACAATCGGCCATGGCAACTCCAGTTAACCCTCGTTTACTATGTAGCGTGTGTTTATTTATTTTTACTGTAGGAAACATGCCTCGAATGATATTAACTATAACAAGGAATAGAAAGGTAACATACTTGTAATGAAGAGGAATGCAGAGTGTCGGTGACCAAAACGAAACAAAATAAGAACTCAAATTACAACTCAACTCAAATAACAAGGAATAGTTAAAATATTTACGGTTCAAAAGAAACCATGAAATAATTCTTACGATGAAAACTAGAAAAACAGAGAAGAAGGCTGTAATCATGATGGCAATAGGAAACTTAAAGCCAGTCACTGGCTTTAAGAAGTAATGGTATATTTTCTCTGGAATCGATACATTCCTGGAATAAAAAAACGACAGAATACTAGCATTGCATTCATTCGAAACATCATGTTTGTATAAACGTTCAAATTAAAACAGAACACAAATTAAATAACAGTTACATGTATGTTTTACACACAAAAAAGTATAGCATTTATATCATCTGACAATTAAAAAGCGAACTTCTCTTGTTAAAGGCAATTATTTGGCATATTTTTTTATCTTGTTTGTCTAAGATTAACAGAAAGTCTAAACTGCTTAGCCGCAACGGGAATGACAATGTTAAAAATACCTCACATCGCTATTCCAGTCAACAGTCCGTTTTAGTAACGCTTTTACATACTGCAAATGGCAACCGTTGCAAATGTTACGACAAGCCTTTGAAACAAAAATAACAGTTTTTTCTTCAAACAACATTTGTTCATTTTAACGAAGCGACCTGTTCCTTAGTTTTCTTATATTTTGGAACAGTCATTAAAAGCAGTTTTTAAATCATGTGCTTTAATTATCATATTATAATTTTAATAAAATTTCAAGAACAAAAACTTGAAACCAAAATTGTGTCCATAATACGGATGAACCTTTTTATGCGGCATTGTCTTTGGTGTCACATAGTCTATAAAATCATTTTGAACTTATGTTAATTGTTGAAGGGATTAAGAAAAATAATGAAAGATCCTTACTTAATCTATGATAATTGTTAAAACTCATTTTAATATACACGTTTTTTATGAATTTGTTTACCGCAAATCTTTTTTCGGGTAACGGTGATAAAATTCCGACCAAATCCAAATTGAAATCCCAATCAAGATATCGATGTAAGGCATTTATGTATTAAAATAAAAAAGTATCTCTTTTTATTTTAAATTTTAAATTTAAATGTGAATATTTTAAATGTGAATATTACATTGGAACGTGCATATTACAGTAAAAAGATTTTACCTATTATTAGTTGAGTTCGAATTATGTCTATTCCATTAGAATGATGTGGTATTCTTTCAGACGAAGTGAAATTCCGGGATTAACCTGTCATTGCATTCGCTACTAAGATTTAGATGTTATTGTATACAGTATACCTCTTCTGATAGAGTCCTCGTGAACCGTTTTTTCTTAATACACTTGACCAGCTTCCAAACAAAATTTGCGAGCACCAATGTGCTGCATATAAGTGCCGGAAGTTCTGGGATAATAATGCGTTCCAGTGGAAGATTTAAACTTGGAAACCGCTGAAATAATAAGCACTCCGTTAATTCCTGCTCACTTTATTCGTGGACCGGCTCTCTCGTTCCCTTTATTTTACAGGTATGTTGTATAGTAGGCGCATGTATGATAATGAAGCTTAATAAACGAGGCTTAGAAATAGACGAGTGCGAATCTTGCCAAGCGTGCAGGTGTTTTCTGCCGAGCAATATAATTACTTCGCACAATATATACCTACTATTATAGAGACTCTATAATTATATCGTAGTTGAATCATGTTAATAAATAAAAAAGGTAAACCGTTAAAAAATATCATGGTTTCCCAGTGTAGCATCGTTTTTGTGTGTTTTTTTACAATTTGCATGAAGTCGCATTTAAATAGATTGCGTGATAAGATACTGATACAGATTAATACAATAGCAATATAATAAAAATACATGTTATATCCGATCGATTTTGCGGAAGAAATTGGACAAAATATATAACATTCTAATAATACCGATAAAATAAGCACTTGCTCAAAGAAGCGAAAGTATAATGATTTTAAGTTATAGAAGCGGATAAAAATCATCATTCCTATACCAAAACACTTCTATTGTTATGCTTGAATGCACACAGTGAAATTATAAACTTGGATGGAAGACACATTTCCTCCATTTCACTTAAAGTAACAGCAAGTGCGTTGAACATTTGACAGACTATAATACTTACCCATGTTCACGATGGGCGCCACTAGATCAGCAACTATGTCGTATCATTTATGTGCACTTAACACAGTTAAATCAGATCTGCCTTACTAAAAAAGCAGTTTTAATGAATAAAAAAGACTCCCGAGTAAATTCCAAGAACTCCAAATGCTACAACATTTGAAGAACTAAAGCATGTTTATGGAAATCTACCGCTACACACTAAATAACAAATCAAAATCGTTACTGGTCGGCTTCTGTTTAATTGATCAGCTCACGATTGTCGAGTGTAAAGCGTTTTAAGTTATAGTTAGATCGAATAAACATTTACATTGACAAATACATTTACCCACGACCACTATTTTAAATTCATAAATATTTGTCAACCACTTCTCTTCACAATGTAGAATACAAGAAAACTTATTAAGGTTTCCTAAAATCTGCCAAATATTTGAAAAAAAACACAACACATTTCTCTTGATACCGTGCTAACTGACCTATATCAACATATATTTTGACTCCATAGATAAAGCGGTCATGCAAACTAATAAATATTTTCGGGGATGTTCAAAGTTTAAAACGCCAAGCTGAATTCGGCTTAAAGCACAAACAAAAACTGTGCAAACGATATATTTTCTACAGCTACTAAATGGATCTTACTTCTGTAAGTCTTGGGGTACAACGTATGATCAGCACCAATCTATAAATCTGGTAGCAAAGCCTGAAAGCGAGCAAACAAAAACATGCATGGTTAAGATACGTTTATCGTACATTTATACGTAGATACAAGATTAGAAGTTATTGTTGACGCACGAAAACGCGCAAATGCTTTTGTTTCACGTGGGATCTTTTCACTTTAAAATTATGTATGATGCAAATATAAATCATATATACATATACCAGTTTTTTTTTCTTTAATTTTCATGGAGTAACATGTATTTTTTATCCCGGAAAAGAACAGTAGAATCATATGATATGATGTCAGGTATAATGTTTATAATATTAATGTATTGCATCTGATAATGCAGTGCACACAAGTGCTTCAAAACTTCATGCTTGAGAAACAACAGAAGGTGACTAATAAGGGCTTACTTAATATGTGGCCGAGTTATGACCCCCACCACGATGTGTCGAGAATGTGTGAAAGTGTTGCAACGATTGGGGCTAATAGGTGCTTACTTACCATCCTGACGAACAGAGCTTCCACGGCATGGACCCTACCACGGTGTGTCTAGACGTTATTCAGCGGAGGGACTATTAGGGGCTTACTTACAATTCAACCGAGTACATCTGACCATGTATGACCCCTTCCAAGTTGTTTTAAGAGGTCATGCAGTATGGACATTAAATGGCTTTCTTAAAACTCGGCCGACTAGAACATCACCGTAATTGTCCCTACCAAGTTGTTACGAGGGGTCATGCGGTAGCGACTTACACGGGCTTACTTATCTTTCGACCGAGAAAAGCCCCGTAATGGCCCTTACCAACGTTTAACCAGAGGTCATGCAAAAGAGAATAAGAAGGGCTCTCTTACAATCCGGCAGTTTATAGTAGCCCCATTATTTCTCTTACACGGTGTTACGAGAGGTAAAGCAGTAAGGACTTACAGGGACTTACTTACTATTCGGCTGAGTAAAACATATACGATTATGTCGATTAACCCTGCCGGTGAACTTCAGTAGGGACAAAGTAGGGATTTCTTACTATAAGGTTGAGAAGAGCTGTCCTGTAAGGTCATATATGGATTTTTGGAGAGACAATTCAGGTAAAGCACCAGTATGAAGAAATAAGAGCTTCGTTACCATCCGGCCGAGTAGAGAAGTCCCGTTATCGCCCCTACAAAGATGTGTCGAGAGGTCATGCAGGCAAACAGCGGGTAACAAATCAGACTCGTCTCCAAGCTCAGCAGGTAAACCATGAAAACTAGAGAAACAAAAGTCGCATGTGTAATACAATGGCTAAACAAATAAAAAAAAAAGTTCACACTAGACATAGCTAATGACACAAGAAAATGAAGACAATACAACAAAACAATCGGCGAAACACACACCTTCAATTTCAGAAGTGTATCGTGCCATGCAAAAATAGATAAAACCATTTTGATAACTTACTTTTTGCCCAGATGGGAAAATCTATAACGAATGAGCGCAGGATTAACAGTACTATGTTTGTGAATGTCGCACCGAAGGCAAACAGGATGCCCCAAGTGTTTCTGTGCTCGTCCAGGAAGCTCAACGGTCTAAAAATAATAGATAACGATATTTTTGGAGTTGTTCGACGGCTGATTTCTGTCATTTCGTTATCTTATGATGGCGGTTTTTAACGGCGAGAATAATACTACATACTAAATATGAAAGCCTAAGGGATTGTGGTTTCAGACAACTAGATTTCAAAAGTTTTTCCTATATAAGTCAATTTTAAACTGGTGACTCCTGGGGCTTAGTCACTTAAATTAAAGGGGCATAATTATAACAAACTGTGTAGAGGACCTCTAGATGATACCATATAACAAATACAAATGCTATGTGCTATGCTTTTGTATTATGGGTGGTCGGTAGTCGAGTGGTAAAACACTGGTCTACCATTCCAGCGGTCGTGGGTTCAATCCCTGGCCGGGGCACTGGAAATTTCAGAAATGCTTCAAGTGTTTCCCACCCAACTAGAGATGTACTGGTATGAAACCCAGGTAATTCTCGCGTGTATCGGTGCTAAACACTGAGCACGTAAAAGAACCAAGGGATCTATTCGCAAAGAGCTAGGGTGTCGCACCCGGATTCCTTGTATCTCAAAAACTGTCTCTTATACCCGCTGTTTCTTTAGCAAAACCAAAGGACCCCATTGGAAATAAGTGCTTGCACTTTCATGGGTTATCCTTGACTGCATGGTCAAAATAAATACATACGTAGTTCAAGACGATTTAAAGGAATCCATTATATGAATTAATGTTAAACTGAAAATTCCCCGGGGTAGGGCCATTTTGACCCCAGAAGCGAAATTTTAAAAAAGCTTTGTAGAGGACCTCAAGACAATGCTACATACCAAAAAACAAAGCTTTGGGCCTTTTTGTTACAGGCAACGACTTTTCCCATATAAGTCAATGTTAGGCTGATTATCCCCGGGTCGATGTCAGGAGCATAATTAAAAAAACAATGTTTCATACCAAATTTTAATCGTCTGGATCTTATGTTTTATAGGGGAAGATTGTTGACGTTTGCAATTAAAATTAAAACTAAAGTCTTGTTTGAACTTGAAACGAATAATGGATTTTCTAACAAAATGCATCCCATACATGTGTATAGGCACGCTTCGTATAAGCGTATTGAAGTTATCACACCAGTAGTAATAGGGTCAATATACACTTTAATCCCCCAAAAAATTGCTACAAAAGGTAGTTTAACTGATCCTAGTAGGGCAAAAGGCACCTTATAACATATGAAAAGTTGAACGAAATCGATCTTCCGGAAAGTAGTTTTGTTTTCAAGGTGGTTACCAAGATGGCCGCCAAAACCTACTTGTGATAATAACTATGTAAGTATCCATTCAAATTTGATAATGTGGGTGCCTATACCTAGGTTTCAGGGGGCAACGAACACAATTAGATAATCAAAAATTATGTAAGTCTATTACGCGACATAGGAATTCAACATGGTCGCCAAAACCTACTAATGATAATAACTATATTAGTATCCACACACATTTCTTGATTTGATTTTGGTGCCCCCTAAAACCTATGTATAGGTACCAAAATCATAATATTATGATGGATAATTACATATTTATAAGCATAAATAGGTTTTAGTGGCCGTCTATGCGGCCATCTTGAAAAACTACTTTCCGGAGGTCTGATTTGGGTAATCTTTTGATATGTTATAAAGGACATCCTGCCCTACCAGGATCAGTATAAAAACATTTTGTGGCAATTTTTGGGGGTTTAAAGGTTTTCTCCCATATATTGACCCTACTATAGTTTAAATGTGCCGTAATGAACTTTGGAAACTAAAACAAGTAGATACACACAATAGCAGCAAGCATCTACAACCAAACTAGGTTGGTTCGTACAATATAATGTGTTAAATCATTAAGTAAAATGTCATTTGTCATATTAGAATTGTGAATGTAATAACGTATGATGCATCAGGAAATGTCATTTAAATATAAATTGACACTTCTATTGAAAGAATGTATTATCTTGCAAAAAAGTACACTACATACTCTAATCCTGCTCTGCCTTGTACAGTAACAAAACAAGTTGTGACTTTTGTGTGTGTTGCTATTGGTTTGTTGATTTTTCCATTCGATAAACACACAGAATACAAACTCATCATATTCTTAATTCAAGTATAAGGATGAGTTTTATTCATAATAGAAAATAATATTTGATTCTTATCTTGGTAGGCCAGGTCTACCATCACAGAATGTCTTCCAAACATTGCGCCGTTTGTCCAGAAAGCCAAGAAGTAACAATATGAGACCCTACAATCAACACAAGTACACAATATGAAAATTAAATAGCAGGCAGTTATTAAAGCCATCTGAGATAATATAAATATGAATATAAGTTGCAAAACAGCTTATTGATTGTTTCTTTAAAACTTGAATTGTCGTACAAAAGAATAAATACAAATATAATGACAATACAAGGAGCAAGAATAAAGCTCACTGTTTTCAATAAGCATGTAGTATAAATTTTCATTATTTGTTAATTCCTCCTGTTTTATATAAAGAACGAGTCTATTTTTATCCAGGAATATATGAATGAATTAAAAACATTTTTTATACTGCTATACAATTTCTATTTATACGACATTATACGGACATTTAACAAAGCATACAAATTACCGAAGGTATGAGGAACCAGTGAGAATCGCTGACCGTCGGATCGGGTTTAAACTTCGCCATACACAGCGCGGATTCCGGCGACCACGTTGTAGACACTCCTACTGTTGATGTGGCTGATACGTTGTCAGCGTCCATATCTTGACTTTAGTGTAAAACGACTGCAATCAAAGAGATTAAAGGTTGGTCACATCATCAGACGTAAAGTGAGGATATAATCACAAAGGAATAAAAATAGCTATATTCAAGCATTCTATGACACAGCATTTAACGTATAATGTAGTCATATTGTTGGTTTTCACTACGTCTTCAACCATAAAGACAATTTAATTCAAATACGGAACATTTTAAACTAGAGCCTCGTCACTGAGTTGACGAATACCCCCACATGCCGCATTGACACAGAATATTGTGCATGTAAAAACGCACTTAGTAACCCCGTGACCCGGCATGACCCATATTCGAACTTGACCTAGACATCATGTAGATACAACTTCTGACCAAGTTTGGTGAAGATCGGATGAAAACTACTTGAGTTAGAGAGCGGACAACCAATACGGACCGACCGACAGACCGACAGACAGACAGACAGACAGACAGACAGACATGGGAATAAATAACTTTCAACAAATGAACAAAGCCCGTCTGTATCAGAAATTCTGTATAAAAAAAAACTCAGAAACATAACATAATTGTTTGGTTAAAATAGAAACCATGAAGACGCCTTCGTTTACCACTGACTACAAAACTGTTTATTGGACAGAACAACTTCAGACATGTATCCTCACAATCATTACGATTCAGTATCCTTTCATCATAACTTTGGTCTAACAAAAATGTGTCTTTTCATCAGATGTTTTACAAACATAAGTCTTGTTATCAGATGTTTTACAAACATGAGTCTTTTTATCAGATATTTGAAGAACATTTGTCTTTTGATCAGATGCTTTACAAAAATGTGTCTTTTCATCAAAAAGTATACAAAAGGGAGTCTTATAATCAGATATTTTACGAACTATTACACAAATGAGTCTTTGCATCAGATGTTTTACAAACATGAGTCTTTTATCAGATGTTTTACAAACATGAGTCTTTTTCATCAGATATTTTAAGAACATTTGTCTTTTGATTAGATTTACTACAAGCATACGCCTTTTGATCAGATGCTTCACAAAAATATGTCTTTTCATAAAAATAAAATAAAAAGTGAGTCTTATAATCAGATATTTTACGAACACTTGTCTTTGGATCATGTAGTTTACATGCCGGTGTCTTTTGATCAGATATTTGACAAAAATGTTTCTTTTGATCATATTCTCTACAAACATGTGTCTTTTGATCAGACACTTAACAAACATGTCTCTTGTGTATGAGTCATTGTTTGGATAACAGATGCATCAATTAACAAGATTATAATGGGCATATGGGAAGGTATCGGGTGAGGGGTAGTGTCTTTATTGGTTTTAGCTGGGTGTTTTCACTGGTGTTAATCCACCGCGGTTGATGTATTGTATAAAATTATTAACACGCTATTCACAGTTCAGCGCCTCGCCATTAGGACAATAAATGCGTTACCTTTAAATGTCCAATCATATTAATTGCTATACTCAGATATTAAAACTATTATTATCTATTCCGAGTTGTGTTTCTCAAATATTAATAAAAAATAAATTTAATTCAAACCAGCTATATGTTCTAATTACATCATCAATTTAGATTTAATCTCATTTGAAGTTAAAGCTATTCAAAATGCCATCCTCGCGTGTTAGGAATTATTTCACATAATAATTACTCGATGAATCAAATAGAAGTGCATCTATGCATGTTTGTCTGAATGTTTTGTCATTATTTTGTTGCAACGTTTTCTGTGTTAAAATAAAAACAACTTGTGCACAACGGTGTTTGTTTACTTTAGAGTACACAGAATGAATATATGTTTTATCAAAGTTCTATCCAATTGTTGACGTCGTCCTGGTATCATTGTGAAACAAATGCGAAAACAAAACACAAATATTATCTAGGGGAAATAATCCGAATAATTTAGTATAGTATAATCAAATAATTGAGATTTACGGTAATATGTTTACCGAAAATATCTGTTATGTTATTAAAATGAAATGTATTGATTAAAAATGAAAAACATAACATAATAAACTATCGTTTTACAAAATGTTTAATATATCCCTTTTTTAAAAGCTGCATATGAGATACGATTTATAGGGGTATGTGTGGCAATCAGGAACGGTACGTTGCTCCGGACGGTAGCTAGTTCGGACATTCACATATAAGGTTTTAAAATCGAATATTCGAATATATTATATGAATTTTAGTATTCGTTATCATCCATACTTTTATATCATCCATGCACAATACAATAAGTATTTAGAATTGTATCAAAGCGAAAGAAAAAATCCGCTTTAGTTCCTCTCTCTTTGGGTAATACTTACGCATATAAATGACACTGGTTTACCCCACGTTTCATTGAAGTCATTTTATTAGAAACTGCAAGTTGGTCTGAATCTCGGCAATAATGTGGATGTTAAGAGTTTACTAGAATTTTGGTCAAACATGCTAAATGTATGTGTGCTGATCGAAAACTGTTGTTATACGTTTACACGCTCTTAAAACAATAACTCTTCCATGGAACCAGAGCGTATCGATGTGTGCATGAGTGTGTAACCTAATAACATAATGTTTAGTTTCAGACGTTAAAATAAAGAAAGTCATACAACAATTACACGTTTTCCAGGACATGAGGCGTAATTTGCGAAAACAGCCGATATGTTCGTCAACGTCTGTAAAAAATATCGATTATTTATTACATGTACATATTATTGACTTAATTTAAATACCATCTATCAATTAAATCGAATTTTAAACTTGTGAGGTACCTTTCATTTTTCATTTTGGTGACAACAATTTTGTCGTCATCAAGCATTTCTAATAATAAATAAAGATGCAGGATACCAGCTTCACATATCGCAGTTGTCGGCGCGTGACTATGATTATAATTATAATCTTGTGAAGATAATATTAAATAACACATGCATATGAATTTGAAAATGGGACAGCATCGTTTCCGAAACGTTGACTGTGTTGTTTCGTTCATGATATTAAAATATATGACTGCGCCAGTTGCGAA
Organism: Dreissena rostriformis; assembly: GCA_007657795.1. Lineage (NCBI taxonomy): Eukaryota > Metazoa > Mollusca > Bivalvia > Myida > Dreissenidae > Dreissena > Dreissena rostriformis. Next base: position 16,568 of record VMBQ01004116.1, on the reverse strand, counting down.
TAAATTCCTTTAAAATTTAATTTTATGGTACTGATCACGTATTGAAATAACAACTATACAAATGTGTGTCCCATATTTAACATCAAAACTCGAATGCAAAGAAAGGGAAATAACTTTATGGGCATATAAACATATTGTTCAAAATCTACGTTATTCCTAAATATATTCGATTTAACTTTACTTATTTATTCTACAAGTTCTCTTTGTCTAATTAAGCAAATCAGAGCCAGATCGACACGCATTAGAGGTATGTGTGATGGCATACTGAATATGTGTTGACAAGTATCAATTGCGCTTTGCCAGTATCGAAATAAAAATAAGAAAGTGAACAGTATACAATGTGCAAGGAAGTATTCGAAAACCATCAATTCCTAAATTTACAAACAAGCCGCATAAATAAACATTCGATCGTTAGTCATGTGATACAAAATATGAAACGTTACATGTAAATTTCCCATATGAAATTATGTTACTATTATTAACAATGGGCGAATACAGTCTGATTCCTGAAGAAGTTGTAACTGTGTAGTGTAAACATAACATGCTAGGCAGGGTAAATCTGAATGATTAATTTCTTCTGAACGACTTAAATATATAAAGTTTATTTTTTCAACGTCCTACTCTTGCTTATATATGCATTTGGTGTACAATCAAATCTGTTCACAAAAACGATTCACTACTGGACATTTTGAATTGTATATACAGTAAATAATGGAAATTTGGTTCCTATTTTGGCATCAACAATTAAAGTGTTAAAATAGTTTAGACCTAGACTGGTAACCTGTATTTCAAGTTGAGTAAATTGCATAATATAGTTTAAAATATATACACATATGTTAATATTAAGAAACAATAATTGTTCAAAACACAACTTGTTATTTATTCTCGCAGGTGCTTATTCCAATACGGTTCCTTCGTTTGTCTTCTTTAAATAAAATTATTTATTAATTAATTCTTATTAATGTTAGTTAAAGCATAATAACATAATCAGCCAAATATAACGTTTGACATGTCCAATATATAAAGGATCTGACACCAATTGTCATTTCTTAACATATTGGATTAAATGACCTCAGGGATTTGTAAGAATTCAAGCCATTGGCGAGCTTACTTTCCAATTACCCGGACGAGTTCATTGTTTTATTTTTTGTATCGGGTAGGGTAACAACTGATATTCAATATTACACAGAAGATTAATTAACACGCTGATATAAATACGTACCTAGAAATGAGTCGTAGGCACCATGTTCTGAAATCCTAGTTTATTTGTTTTATAACATTTATCAAAATATAAGTCACAACAGTAACTACTATGGAAAGAAAAGTTAAATAAATGGACAGACAGATTTATAATATTCCAACAGACCAAACCAGGTTATATGTAAAAAATTAAAATAATAATGAATATCAATATTATGCAATTTTTACAAAATTCTAAATAAAGTTCTATCACTACACCATCTTTCCCCAATACAGCGCGAACATTCTAAAGGCTCCAATTCATTTCTCAAAAGGGCCAAACTGATAATATAAGACATTAAACTAGATGAATTGGTAAACGACAAATATTGTATGAAAGGATAAACATGTGTGAATCCGTAGGGTATTTTAAGACTTGATTTATTATGAAAGATCGTTTTTCGGAAGTGCAAAAGACAATACCAACATAATTATTTTATATAGAATAGCAACACACACATACATTTTGTCACATTTAATGTAAATTTGTATATGAGTAAAAACTGTATAAAAACTAATAATTTAATGAAAGTCAGAAGCGTTTACCCATTTACCATCGTACTCATCAGAGTTAGGCACATCAATTAAATAGGGAATATATACATGATTGGTGCGAAGATGTTGAAAGTTTATCGGGTGAGGTTTAGAAAAAGAAAATAGGGCGAGCTTTAGCGAGCCCTATTTTCTTTTTCGGGACGAACCGGATAAACTTTTTATTCATCTCGGCACCAACCATGTATTCGATTTATCCTGCTTCATTTTAAGTTATGCCGCTAACACATGTTGTGTTGAGTTGAGTTGTGCTTATATTTCTCGTAAAAATCAAGTTATTTTATGATGTTAACAAAATGCAGGAACTTCATGTATATAAATATATTGTAAACTTTAAGAATATTGTATTGGTCCACACAATTCTTTTTATTTAAGTAGCATTTTATGTGCTCAAGCTATTTTTAAGTTTTATGTATTTCTATACAGTGTAAATTCCAAAACAATTTACGGATTCATGATCAAGTTTTCAAACCAATACAATGTTTTCCAAGTAAATGAAGATAGTGCGATTTATAATTTTATTTTTTAAAGGATAGCTTTCGTTTATACAATAAGCAATCGTGTTTATAAATTTCTTGAAGATTGCGTTGCTGTTCACATCGACGGTTGTCGACAAGCATACATTTCATTTTTCCTGGGGCTGTGTATAGATAACTTTGCTGGCTTGCCACTTGACTCACTTAGTGTGAGTACACATATGTCGATATTTCGAATACAATTAATTATAACATGAAATTGATTTGAAATTTGGAATACAAGTGTAATCTTTATGCAAGAATAAGATATTTATTTGTAAGAAAATATCATTCACACGAATCCAATATTGACATAAATTCCCTTCAATATTTTGACTCTCGTTGATACGTTTATCTCTTACGTGCTGTGATAGTTCAGCTTTTGTCTAAAACAATACGCTTGACAACCCTTAAATATCCGTAGTCGTAATTTAACTTTTTTAACTCACGTATTTTGATAAAGTTCGGTTTATCGACATGCAGGTGGTGTCTATGAACGATTTCAATCCCTTATCATTTGTATTGCACGACGAATTTTATGCATAAACAGCTGCGTAATACATGTTTGGCTTGTTTATATGATTGTGTCACATTCCATTATTGTCAATCGTGTCTTGTGATATTGATATAAAGAAGTGAAACATTGAATATAAAGAAGTGTAACTCCAGCTGCTGGAGCAGTATTGAAATCTTATTACAAACAATTAGTTGGTCCTTTATTTATGGCAAGTGACCGATTGCCGAAACAGTACAAAACAGCACAATACAGCACAATACAAAACAACATAAACACAAATAAGAATAAAGCTGGGGTCACCGCCTTGGAACGGTCAATGCAACGCATTGGGGGTTTAAACCTGGTTATAGAGCGCTCAACCTCACACTTGGCCCAGCAATATTCATAATACATTTAAGTGTAAATAAAAATTAACGTCATAGCATTGTAACTCAAATTAAACAATAATAAAAGGGAATTAAAACGCATTCAATTTAATTACTATTTAATTACTCAATTGCATTGAAGATACAAGAGTAACAGAGTTACAACTTTTTGACGAACGATCAAATAAAACTATTAACGATTGTCAACTACATTCCTTCTTTATAGAAAAAGATTTGAGAATATAGCGTCACGGAGTTAATATTTTAGAAAATCATCGCGCAAATACAGGAAGAAGCAGCAATAATGGTTGTAAAAATTCCATATTACATTGCTTGGTTGTTTATGTGACTGCAAAAAAAAATAATAATAATTAAATCAAACAAGCAAAGCCTATCAGAGAGAAAATAAAAATAAAATGGAACTTTATAAACCCAATGACCTATGCATGTAGATTACAACTGGGAAAGTCGGTCGAATGACGTCACAAAAATACATAATGACGTGAACAGTGTAGTTTTCATGCAGATTTGTGCCTACGACACAAAGACACAATTTAATTCAACAGTGAAAAATACCCATTATATAACTAATGATTCCAAATTTTAAGAGACGAAAGATAAAGTGCATACGACACAAAGACACAATTTAATTAAAAAGTGAAAAATGCCCATTATATCACTAATGATTCCAAATTTTAAGAGACAAAAGATAAAGTGAATCGAAAACCATCACGCACGTGTTTTTAAGTACATAAGCATCATATCCTTTTGATAAAAACGAGTTAATTAAATGGAAAAGTTTAATATGAACATTTTCTTTAACATATTTTAATTTGCGGACACGTTTCAAAACATCCCCATAAAATGATGGATGGGAAATTCCATTAGTTAAATGCCATTTTAAAGAAACATTATATTTTGAAATTAAATCACCATACTTAGAGTGAAATTTAGCGAACTTACCTCTTAGGTTATGATACAAAAAACCCTGTTTTAGCAATTTCTTCGTTAATATAAGATTACGATCATTAAAATCTTTAATACATGAACATGCTCTGGCATAACGTACCAACTGCGAAATGTAAATACCATAGGAAGGACCTTTAGGGATGTTGCCATCTAGGAACGGAAAATTTACTATTTCAAAGTTAAAGTCATCCCGTTTGTCGTATAAACTAGTTTTAATCATATTATTATTAATAGTTAGATGTAAATCTAAATACGCGGCGTCTGTATTGGATAGACACGATAGATTTAAGACTAGTTCGTTTGGGTAGATTTTGTGAATATATTGTGCAAAGAATGGATTATCTAAATTAAGTATGTCATCAATGTACCTACTAGTTAGGTTAAAACATTGAATCAAATCTACTTGTTTAGTTTTAGATAATTCTAACATAAATTCGCTTTCATAACAATATAAAAAAAGATCAGCTATAAGTGGCGCACAATTAGTACCCATAGGAACGCCAATAATTTGTTTAAATATTTTACCATTAAATTCAACAAACAAGTTATCCAGAAGAAAAGTAAGTGCTGCACAAAAGTCCAGACCAGTCCAAATGATGTAATTATCTAACATCTGATTAGTAAAAAAAGCTGTTTTAGTGTTTAAAGCTAGATATGAACACTTCTCTCTTGCAAAAGTTTTTTCAATCAAAGAAACAAGTTTGGATTTTATTAAAGCGTGAGGCATTAAAGCTTCTATAACGCTCAAACATCAACGACAATTTCGTAATTTATTTCGTAAAATAAAGTTAACATATAGATAATAAGTGTTCCTTATAGCAATAGCTAAAATTTCAACGCAAGATGTGCTCTGGTAACATAGATTGTTGTAGATACAAAATGCTCGTTTTTATTTATTTGTGACACAATTAATTCCATTTTAATTTCCCGCAAATATATCTATTCATACGACACGCGAACACTGAAATGGAACCATGTTAGTGTGCATGTGTCGTAAAGATTGATATCTATGTTACCAGACCACATCTGGCGTTGTAATTTAGGCAATTGCCACAAGGAACACTGATTTTAAATTTAACTTTCTTTTACGAAATATTGTTCGAAATCTTCGTTGATTTTGAGTAATAATGGGGCTTTAACGCATGAATCGTTGGCCAGTTATAGAAGATAATGGCATATATAACAAGATAAAACGTGCAAACATGTTTTTACTTAGAAATGTTTGTAAATTAAAATGAACATTCGTAAGAATAATGACTTTAAGTATAATAGGTGTGCGCCCGCGGAATAAAATTTCCTGTATCTCAAATTTAAAGCGTACAGAGTACATAAGTGGTTTATAATTACACGTGAAGACTATAGATTATAAAGTGCACAGACTGAGAAAATATATTGCATTATTAACAGGTCAATCTTGTAGCGAACGCACATATACATTAACTAAAGATGGTTACAAGGGGATACACGCATGACAACATGTACACGTAAAACGAATGTATAAAACGAGAGTAAATTGATACATGTTATTTATATTACAATGTCTCGAAGCTCGAAAAATACACTTGCCATGTAACAAATGCACGTAGAACGTCTCAAATACGTTGCTTAGTAAATACGAACATGACATGTATCATGCACTCAAAATTAATACAGCAAAATATAATATTTTCAAATAAGACCGAATGCAATTATAAACTTACCTGTTCTGCTTTTCTTTAACCGCCGATGCTCTGTATGACTATTACTCAGCGGCCTTTGCGCTCGATCTCGGGTCTGATACTGACTACGGTTAGTGTCATATTAAATGAAGACAAGCACTACTTTATCAATAATCAACGCAATCGTGTTACATCGACTATCTCCGGATGGCTCCGTAAGACAGGCCACGTGCATATCAGTCGCCAACTTGTATTCATTTACCTTCCAAATGGTGATCCGTCTTTTGTTATGAGGCTGTATACGACGCGGTTAAACTAGCGCCTAAATGTCTGCCGAAATTTTGATAAAAAGATCACTGTAAACGTTCAGATGTTTTGAACTTTGACCTGTTATCCAAAAGATGTACTTTTCCAACATTATTTTGCCACGTTATTGTCCAATATTGAAAAATTATTTACGGTGTTTACAAAACTATCCAAACCGAAAGTGAGAAATAGATTAATATACATTTTGAGATGTAAACACTAATATTTGTTGAGTTTGAGGAAGAGAATCGAACAACACAATGGCGTATTAATCCAATACTGACTATCATTGCCGATTGTAGTACTGGCTAAAAAGACCTATGATGTCAGGTCATGTATACATATTGTTTACATATTGTTTTTATCTAATATTGTGTGGCTTATTCTAAGTCAGACACTGTGATACATGTTTTATAATGTGTTTGTCAATGTTGGCAATCTTGATTTATGGACTGCCTCAAAGTAGTAAAAATTCTTTCCTTAAATTTCAAGGTACGCAACCGTAGTCTAAGCTTTATTTTACATATTTAACATCATTTTCTTTTACCGTGTTTCTCATATCTGATCTTAAAATTACTACGAAAACACATTTTCAAATAAATACATAATAAACTTGATTCCTCAAATAAAAAAACTATGGAATCCAGTTACATGACCAGCGTAATACAATGGCGCAAAAACACAGATGCAAAATTGCGGGACACATTGCTACGGAATCCGGATAGGGCCATGTTGATTGTTGTGTGTCGACCTTCGAGGTCGTCGCACGACATTCAAGCGACATTCAATATGACACTCGACATTTGAAGTCGACATGCGACAATCAATGCGACAATCAAGATTGGAGTGTCGCATATCGCGCTGGGTTTTGTAAAAAAAAGTATTGCAGTTAATCTTGACTGTCGACTGAATTGTCGACTGTCATATTGAGTGTCGCTTGAATGTCGCTTGAATGTCGTGTGTCGACCTTCGAGCGCGACACTCGACATTTGAGCGACGCACGATACGACGCGCGACATGCAATATGACACTCGACACTATATCGAGCAAATGTCGCGCAAATGTCGCCTGTCGACCTAAAATTCCCTAGGTCGACACGCGACATTTGCTCGACGCACGATACGACGCGCGACA